>VWZF01001186.1:2657951-2736874 GCA_013396755.1 Sclerurus mexicanus
AGGCTCGGGATAATTGGGATAACCGGGATAGCCTGGGAGCGGCCGGCATAATTGGGATAACCGGGATAACCTGGGACGGGCTGCTCAGGTGTGCGGTCACCGCACGGTGAGGAGGCTCCTCGCGCCCCGGTGGAGCCTCCCGCGTGTCGGACCCGCCCGCACCGACAGCGCGGGTGAGGAGCCCCCTCCGCCGTCTCCCCCCGGGCTGCACAGGCCCAGCTCCCTCGGCCTTTCCGCCTGCCCCTCTGCTGGACTCCAGGAGCTCCGTGTGCCCCCGGTCCCGGGGAGCCCAGAGCTGGGCACAGCACTCCAGATGTGCCTCCCGGAGCGGCAGGACCCCCTCCTCCAGCCGGCAGTGCCCTTCCTAAAGCATCCCGGCATCCCGCTGGCTTTCTTGGCCACAGGGGCACACTGAGGGCTCACTCTAAAATCTCCTTTTTAAGTTCCTATCAGCTTCTGATACTGTCACTGAGCAAGTACATAAACACACAGTGTTAATTTGTACTGACTATACATACAGATACACATACAAAATCCACTTCTAAAATCTGCTGAAGGAAAAAAAAAAGAACAAACCTCAGGAGTTTTTATTTGTAATTAGAATTTTTGTGAGCCCAGCAGAACAATTACAAAAGTGCTATACCAACTCTGAAGTAATTCGTCAAGGTTTGGAAGATGACAACAAAATCCATGCAATATATCTCAAGTATAAAAATTACAGAAATTTAAAAATCAATACGTACAGGGTGGATTTATTTTTGTTCCTAAGCTATAAGCAAAAATACCATGCTAAGGTTATCATTTTGTCTCAATTATTTTAACCTTCTCCTATCTCCCATCCTCAAAATGTCACTTTAAAGTCCTCAGTCAGTTAATAATGTCATTATTCTGGCCAAACCACTGTCTCAATTTTCTAAAACCCTTTGGCAATTTCCCGTTCTTCAGTGTTTCAAATGCAAGCTCTTTGCCACACCACTGAAGTGCTGCACAACTTCCATTTAGGCTCATATCCTACATGAACTTCCTTCCACTGCTACCCGCAGTACCAGTCACCTCTTACCTTCTTTTCTTTATCTCCTTCCTGCTATCTGTTTTCTTTGCCCTGCTCTAAGTCTCTTCTCACGGACTCTCCTTTGAAAGTTACATTGCAGCAACCTTTTTTACATGGTTACCTCCGTCAGTGGGCTTTTTCCTCACAGTGTCTTGCCTGTGGTCCTGATGTTGCTGAGGAACGAAAGGCAATAATGAAATCCTCATTTACATGTTAGGCTGATATCATAGATCTTCTACTGTAAAATTCTGGGCCTTGACCAGGTCTGACTGGGCCAGAATTTCCCCTTGTGGTGTCGGTGGTTTTGAAAAGAAATCTGAACTAAAAAGAGATTAAAAAAAAAAAAAAATAGTTCTGTAATTAGCTGGGCTCGGCACCACTAGATGGTGTCCTGCAGCTGTTCTAGTCACATCTCGCAATCCACGGGCAGGTGAGGGACAAAAACACCTCCGTGATGGAAACACAACATCTGCTGTGTGACAAACACAAACCAGCAGCCCGAGCGCTCCTGCTGGATTCCCACCCAAGCGCCCAGGAGTTCCACGGGCAGGCTAATAACGGAATTCTGACAAATAACCTACATAACCACACAAAATGTTATCTTATTTGGTAACTACTTGTATTAACATGATTTTTTTCTCCCCAAAAATGCAAAGGTGAAAGATGGCATTGTCTCTTTTTCAAAGCTAAAAAGCAGAATTAGAAACATGGTTAAAAACCTGGACACCTGAACATCTTTTTTGTACTTTCAAGTGCAATTCCTTTGTGATTTGAATACTATAAGTACATACTATCAGCACTTTCTAGAGAAATCCAAGTAAAAATAAAAGCAGTCAGGTAAACAATTTAGATTTTTATTGATTTTCTTTTTTACCTTGATGAAAATGGTGTATTGCCTGATACAGGGATTGTTTTAGGTATCTTCACAGTTGTCTCTATTTGCATAATTGCTGATAACAAGACATATCCTTTCAGTAAACACAGAGAGAAACTATCAGGTCTCTAAAAGACATTGATAAACGTAAAAGACTATTTAAAAGTGAGTGTTTTCAATTCAAATACATCTATGAGGCAGTGAATGGAAGCCTGCGATTCACAGTGCAAAGCAATGCAAGTTACCATAAGGAGGAAGACATCAGGTCCTGGTTCTCTCCTCATTCTGAAGGACAATTGTACAAACCATACCTGAGTGAACCATCTGGAATAGATGTTTGCTGGTAAGGCTGGAGCTACTGAATGGAAATGCTGTCCACATCTGTGGTTCCTGTAAGCTGTGCTGGGCTTTGAGCTGCTTTGGCACACTACTCTGCTGGGATTGGACATAAAGGACTGTTTTGCAGAGTTTCAGCCACAGTGAGCACACGGCAAGCCTGTTATCAAAGTATAAGAACAAAGAGATCCAAATTAGTAAAGATTAATTAGTTGTTTTGGTTTTTTTTCAGGAACAAGATTGGAAATTAACAGCAAATCAAACTCCTACCTTACACCCAACAGTGTGATATTTCTCTACTTTCTTAAAACCAAGTGTAAAGCTGGAAACTTTTTCTTTCTAGTGCTGTCAGTTAATGATTTACTTATTATTCCTATTTTTTTATTACAATGAAATTTCTAGAATGGATGTAGCTATAGATGCACCAATATAAAAATGCTTTTGACTGCATATATATTTTCCCTGAGGAAGAGGTAAGACGAAACAGCGCTAACTGCATCATCAGAATTTGTTATTTAGTTCTTAGGGTAGAATTACAGGATTTACTGTTGGTCTCTGCTCAGTCAGCAGCAAACTCACTATTATAACAGAAGGACAGGAATATTAAATTTATTTATTCCCCACAGGTAGGCTCCTGTCTTCCTAGACTCACTTCATATGAAAAGAACATATATGTATATTTGCATGGCTGTCAGTGTGTTCCACAACATGAGAGACTGGCTGTATTATTGGCCCCTGAATAGCAGAAGCTACTATCAATGATTAATTAAAGGTCAGATCATAGCCTTCAAACTACACTTTTTTCAACATGTCTCACATTGTGGAAAAACTACATTAAACATTTAAGTCTGAATGTATTTCAGAATCCTTAATTTATGAACTAGAAACCTTAGTTACTGTGAGTCCAACTGTGTAGAATTCAGAACCATGAATCTTCTAAAACTGTACAGTACTCCTTTTATTCCTTTTATATTTGCTTGCCTAGTAGTTCTTATTTGAATAGTGAGAGTTACAGTTCTAAGATGAATTTTGATTCTGCACAGCATGATTTTGACAGTAATTTCCTGTTTTGAGGAGAGGAAGGACTATTTTATTAACAATTTCTTTTTTTAAAAAAAAAGTTGAATACTTGAATCTGACTAATTGGCTAATTATGTCAGAATAAATCCCATTAAAGAAGACTTGGATCCCAATTGCACTGGGTTTCTACTTATGAGAATACTTGCTTCCAGGTAGAATATCCCAGGAAAGATAAGTGAATGAGAGGCACTCTGTTAGTCACACATTTTGAAAACATGTTCTTTGGCTATCAAAATCATGAATCCTGTTTGTAAATGCTAACATGTAAAATTAATCTTATAACTACATATCCATACAACTTACTCGTAATAGAGACATTTTCAGGACAAAAGCCTATGTATTTAATTCCTACCTTCATACGTCTGCTGGTGAATTAAAATTCCTCATTTTACATTTTTGACAGCCATTCTTTGAGGATTTTTATAAGGTGTTAATCAGACTAATTAGACTTACAGCTGTAATTAGTTTCCTTATGAATACACTTTTTTTCCTCAATACTTCGTTTCATTGAACATTTTGAATCATAATAATGTAAAACATACTTTTAAACAAATATGTATGTAATCCCACACCCTCAAGAATAACTAAGGTTACAAAGTAATCAGATTGAAGAATCTTTTTGAAAAATCAGTTTTGCAGAGAATAGTCATTAAAGTGAATCTGTGTGAGACAACTTTGGCAAATCAGTGAACACAGTCCATGTAAACAACCTTTGATCAGCAGTTTCTACAATATCATTATGAACTCCAGTTTTTGCTGTAATGGTGTGATATGATGAGTGAAAGGCAGACCAAAACCAATTCATAATTTTCAGATGGAAAATCACAGTTAATTTGTTGACTGAAAAATAACTACATAATTTCAGAGATGATAAGACATAATAAAGTAGGACTGTTTTTTTCTCCACTCACACCTTGAGCCAGATTTCTACACAAAAGTCACTTTCCTCCTTTCATCTTCTTATTACTTTCCTGGTAAAGTGACATATTAAGCAGGTATGTAAGTGGTTGGTAATTTTAAAAAGCTGCATATTTAAAAAACTTAGTGGATGACTGATCAAAGAGCTGAATATGAAGAGTAAAGACTGGAAAGAGGGAGGGTGGATATGCAAAGGAATCTATCACATTCAATGGGAAACAGCTATGAAAAGCTACCAAAGACTGTGCCTGCCTAGCTTAGCTACTGCAGTTCCAACCTGAGATCATGTAGGGCTCTTTAGTCCAGAACACATCAGTAAGAATTAGAAAGATCTGATATTTAGAAAATCCCAGCCATGTGAATCAGCACTGGGCTCCCTGCTTCAAGGGAAGAAAGAAAAAGCAGGGTATGAACATGCCATCTAGTAACCTCCGTGCAGAAAGAAGCGTGCTTAAATTAATTGCTGCCACCGAGTATTCTGTTTTGGTTTTTTTCAGTTCTATATTCTGTATATACATTTCTGGCTTAAACTGAACAGTTTAGTAGATAGTACTTATCTATAAATAGAGAAAACAACTACTACATTAGGTCTTTCTAAAGCTAGACTGCACACACAGGTTAAAAAAGACCAACAGCTCAACATCTTCCCACAGTCAGGGCATCCTGGCACCAGGGGAGATGCAAATGTGGTGCAGTCACTCTTTCCCTGGAAACAGGCAGACAGGACCTGGTTACGTCTCAGATTTGCTCTCAAATTTTTAGGCAACAGAAGCTGAACCGTTGGGTGGTGTGGGAAAACAGTAATATTTTGGTTCCACTGCAAATGGATCCCCCACAGTGAGCAAGGGGAGGAGCAGGGGGAACACTGGCTCAGATGACTGACTGTCTTGGAAATGCAACTGGACTCAGGATCTGGCTATCCAGTTAGAGCTGAAGAGCCTCAGAAAAATGAACATTGGTAGATGGAAAATCAAATATCTGCTCAGTAGGAAGCAATTTCAAGTCAAATGAGGTTACTGTTAGCTTCTACTGCATCATGACCAGGGCATAGGAACTTCAGTCTGCCTCCCACTTTGGCCTATTCACAACCAGTTTTACCAGTCACAAACTAATGTTTTAGGGACATTACAGACCAATTAAAAATACTGACAAAATTCCTGTTAACTTCAACAAGATTGCAGTTATTTCTTCTATGAGTAAGAACTTACACTGGCAAAAAGATCCCAATAAACCTTAGTAAAATATCTCTGCATCTCTTTCAAGTGGTTTATTTTTTGGCTGAATGTTGGTAGCTTTTCTATGGCACCTGCAACCTTTTCTCTGTAGGTTAGTATGAGCTTGTAGCTCCCATCCAGTTCTGTCTGTTTCCTCAAGGTAATAATTTAATTCAGTCTGTCTTCTGTCCGTTTGACAGTTACCAAATCCACAGAGGGTGGGAGGTTTAATTTTTCTTCTTTTTTAAGGGGCACAAGTAGTGTCTCTGCAGTTTTGAAATGTGGCTTGGCTGTTTGTGGGTTTTATTAAACAGCATTTCATTCTAAAAGGCAAGAGTGTGAACTGAGATTAGATTTAAACTGAGTCTTTTCAAACACCATGAGAATTCCTCTGTCAAATAAAACTTTCATCTTAATTATCCTTAATAATTTCCACTTTGCAAACATAAGGTCCCTTAATGCCTTTGGAAAATGAAGATTATGAGAAAGAGACTACAAAGATAAACATGTCTCATTTTGCAGAATTTTAAACACCTTCTTTCAGATAATAAATCTAATGTTAATTAATAGCAGGGTATAATATTAGATTTCTCTCTCTTATGAAAATCCTGGATAGAATGTTCCCCAGTGCAGTATTTTCTGTGTTATTTTATATATTGATTCAAATTTAAAGCAGAGCACATTGCTGAAAAATGTCAAGTAACTTATTCAACAGTCAAGCAAAGAACTAGTGTCACAATTTCATTAATTTTCATTATTTCATTACAGACGGTGTAATTATAAATTAATTTTTTATTTTCAGCACCTCTGGAAATCCTGCCCACCAAAGGTTTGAACACAAGCTTGTGCTTTGAGTGTTTGAGCTGGACAGAAATTCCCCGTTTAATTTATGACAACCTCAGTCTGTATGTCTGCGTGTGCACAAGTCTGGGGATCACACGCACAGAGCGCTAATACAAATACATCAATACCTCTCCTAAGTAACTACGGCAGCTGCACACCAAGCTAAGCACCGAAATCTTAGAAAAAATAGTATTATTTTTACTACTGCAATACCCAATTCAGGGTGCTAATTTGTCTGAAACTAAGATATCTCCACAACAAAATACAGGCAACTATTTCTTTCTAAGACTGCCACTACTTCCCGCTGTAAATTGCACAAGCGTGCTCTTGAAAAGGAACATGCAGTGGATCGTGGACAAACAGGAGCCAACATTCAAACAATAGTGACCCAGCAGCTGTACTCCCGTGGGAGAAACCATCACACGTACAATAGTTACAGTGCTTAAGGATTTTGTTTCAAAGCAATCTTTAGGGCTTGTTGTTGAAGTTTTCTGTGGCTGGCCTTTTTAGAAATCTGCTTTAAAGCCTACCTACTGTTTACTTAGCAGAAAATATTTGGAATCTGCTCTTATTGACTAAAATGTCATGGCCTAAAATTAGCTAAGTAGACCTGTATTTTTTACTTCCCCCCACTCCCCAAAAAACCCCAACCAACCAAAAAACCTTAACAAGACCAAAACAATAAAAAAATAACAAACAAAAACCCCAAACCCAGAAACAAACAAACAAACATATCACGAGGCAAAATAAAGTTCATTACAACTCTTCCGTATTCTACAGGGAAAAAAAATCACGTCAACTGCAACAGCTATCAGTGGTGAAAAGACTTCTGGTAGTTTCAAACTTGAGAGAAAAAACTCTCACCTGCCTTTCCTGCTCACTAGATCTCCAACTATGGGTGTTTAACTACCTGAATGAAATCTATGAGCTTTTACCAATTTCCTTTGATGAACATTTTGTTATTGGGGAAGGATAATGAGAGTTCCGAGTTGAAATAAATCTGCACTGCCGTGTGTGATGTAGAAGGGGAGTATGCAAGCTCAGTCATGATGCAGAAGCAGCCTAAGCAGGTCATGTCGTGGCATCCAGCTAGAGTATGACTGATACCTACACCCCACATCTCACGTCTGGGATCTACACAGCACTACAGCACGTAGTCCAGCTGAACTCCACGGCACAGACTGTCCGATTTAGAATGTTTGATATCCTGGGTTGGTAACACACCTAATACATTTCTCCCTAGGAACTGTTACAAGTATACTCGGATAATAAGAATGTTCGATCCATTCCACAATGGTAAATAATGATCAAGATATGTCGCCAAAGGATGATCACAACTGCTTCATAGATATGCTCATTCAAACATAAATCCAAACTAAATACTAAGTGATCCAGAAAACAAAAAAAAAAGAAATGCAGCCCTTTCTTCTAATTAAAAAAAAATACAGAACTAAAACCCCTCAATATTAGCGGCCCATTACAACTGCTACTACTCTGAAAAAAAAGATTAATTATATACCAAACACTGCTCAGATATATTATAGCATTACTTATTTGTGATAAAAGCAAAGAGCCCTGTACACATAGAAAGCTGGTAAAAAGACACATTAAGGGATATGTTCATTTGGCTAAAAACTACTGAGAAAGAACTCAATTACAAGATAATAAAAAAGGAGCAAAAATGCTGGGAGATAAATATCTTTAATCTAGTGTGGAAAGCCATAACAAGAACCAATTTCAAACAAGGCATCCAGTAAATATTTTAATAGTGAGAGTGATTAACCACTTTTGCTACCGAATGGAGTTATTTTACATTGCTTGATTTCTTCAAAGTGAGTTTGAAAATCTCACGGTATACATTTTTTTATCTGGCTACTGGGTTCAGTGTCATGCTGACTGACATTAATTATAATGGCCTATCACAAAGGCTGGAGGTGACGTAGTCCTTTTAGGGACTACTGTGAGTTAATGGCTCTTCTATTTATATGTGAACCTTCTGGATTCAGGCAGCAAAAGAAACCATCCCCATATTTCTACTGCAGCTAATCACTCTCTCTATATCTGAATACTATTGGATCAAGTTTATACAAACAAAAAAGATATCCTCAAGTTCAACAGCCTTAAAGCATTAGCACTTCCTCTGACCTACCAAGAGAGTCTCAGTTAAGCTTAATGCAGGATATTGAATAAAACAGGAAAGCTGAACATAGACATATTCTCTCATAGGTAATTTTAGCATGTTTTAAATTTTATTTAAAATAAAACCTCAAGTACTTACTGTTTGGAGTACATTTAAATACAGAAATATTTTAGGCTCCTAATGAGTATGCCACTGAGGTGGAATCACCCCCAAAATGTGGGATTGTGATTATTATCACATGGCAGTGACTGCTTTATTAACTGTGTGGTGAAGGAGCCAAGGTTTGTGTTACACAGACAGATTCCTCATCTTTACTCCCACCATCCGTCATAGTAGAATCTACTGGAAAATGGAGTACAAATCATTCAGGAATTTACAACAGTCAGTTGAGCTAGTTCTGTGCTATATCATTTCTGGAAGCGAATGCCTTTGTTTTGCACCCTAAGGGCTGCTCATATGCATACATAGCCCCCCTTTTTCTGCTTCTGAATCACAGTGTCCAGCCAATACAAAAAAGATTACGAAGTATGAAAACCGCACACATCTCCACCACAGAACAATAACAAGATCTATACTTTGATTTCCTGGGAAATAAAAATTGTAGCTATACTTCCTGTCAGCCCATTCCTTTGAACGTGTTCTCTTCATAATTTGGATTTTGAATCAAGTTTAAATGGCAGTTAAAAATCGTATGTGGCAGTACACAATGAAATTTAGCTTGACAGCTTGGACATCAAAACTAAAAATAAATGACTTCACATCCAAATAATAAGTAATAACAATGTTAGCCTGCATAAGAATAGCAGGACTGGATTCAAATACAATATTAATTTTAGGGATATGAGTGACTAGGGAGAGACAGAGGCAAAGAAACAAATCCTTCATATAGCAATAGTCTCTTCTTATCCCCCAGGCAACTGGCTGCCTTTCACCTCGGCGGCGGAGCAATTATGTGGCATAATGACTGCAGTGCAAATAAGCAGAGAGATTTTATTAAACCAAATGAGCAAATCATCTGCGTATTATTGCGATTTGATTGACAGTGACAAGTGTCGAGCAGACACGGATGTGAATATGATAAAGAAGCTTGCAGGAAAGCTCTTGATAATGTTACTCTTGATAAAGTTGCTCTGCAAACCTCTCTAAGTAAATAAAAGGGAAAGAATATGATGCATATTAATTCGCATAGTTTGCAACCTGCCACAGGACTAGAGGAAAAGTTGCAATAGGTTCAGCACATGGCATTTCATATGAATTCTAAAATTGCATTTATGAGTCCCACAGACTTTACAATAATATATTAATATTAAAAGTAAAGGTCATTCCACATAACAGTTAAGCTGCCTGAGCTTCAACCTTTATATCAATAACAGACTCGGGCTGGGGGCACGAGGCGGAGGAAAACAAGTGGAATGATCTGAATAAACGTAAAATGTTACTTAGAAAGATTGCTGCCTTTTGCTGGGATGTCCATTTACACATTTGTGCTTTCAGTGGACAATTACATTTCTCACAGGCCTGCCATCAGAATGATTAAATCAATACCTTTCGTATGGGAATGTGATTAATTGGCACGGGCCTTCAGGCCTCCACGTAAGCCACTCTTACATTAATGACTGCCCTATGACATCATAGCTGCACAGAGTCCAAAGTTTCACATCCGTGCAGACAGCGTGGAACTCTGCATAATTACTGTTGGCACATGGAACGAATTAACCAAGGTGACTGGGAAGCTTTGACAGCAGCACCCACGGAAGAAAAGCAGCGGGGATAAAATCTCCAGCGCTGTAACGGCACTAACATCATGAATAAATTTGGGCTTACAAGTTGGAATTGTTTTAGTGGATAAACCATGTGATAAATAGTTCTCTTTCCTCCGCTCCTTCATATTTTTTATTACTTTGAATTTGAATGTGAACAAGCCACAGCATTATGCCACACTTCAGTGAACATTCTTATGCCATCAAGTACCATCAAGCTGAAGATTTTCACTCTTTGAAAAAGAATCGTATCTGAGAGGAAATGCTCTTGTCATATGAAGTACACTGTAAAATGCGGAAAGCATTTCTGATTTATGTTCTAATACTGATTTGAGTACCTATTTGGACATATTTCAAAGAGACCAGCTTTGCAAGGCTCTGCATACCCTGAGCTGATTCTTGTGCTCAGCTTTAACTGTGCAAGTAAACTTCAGCAGAGGCATTCAAGAGCTGACATGCTCAGAATAACTGAAGCTTGATAAAAAATACTTCAAGTCTCTATAACTCTATACAGCATGAAGTATACCACAGATACATTTTCCAGGATGTGAGCCCTCCAACTCAAATGTATCTGGCCTTAGATTCTTAATCTTTTAAATGGGTAAAAAATTTAATTGTTCTGGAGTTCTTACAAAACTTATTGAGAATCCCTGGCAATCAGTGCACCATTACTGGCCTTTGTTATTGCTGTTCACAAAACTGACTGTGCTAGATACGGATTTTACCACAGTTCTCAATTCTCATGCCATGTTTCCCAAATGGCAGACGATAATTACATGTGAACTGAAGTCAGCAAGTTTGCTCTTAAAACCAAAAATATGACAGATAACTGTTAGGACTCTGTTGGTGTACCACACAGTTTATATTGATATTAGATATTTAACTTGGGATGCATATTACAAAGTTTTAACGTATATAGGAGAACTTAGCTGCTGTTATGTATATAAAATAGTTAGATAGCGAAGTAATTTCTGAATGGCCTTTCTTACCATGCAGGCTGAAGCTGTTCCAACTTGCTGTTTGTGGACTAATCTTAGTCACAAGAAGATGGAAATATAAATATATTTTGAGTCATTTTTGCATCATACTATCTAAGCTTAGGATCACAAGCTATCAGTCATAATCTGTGTTATATATGATGCTCTGTCACCTTGCTTTATTTATTGTGAGGACTAAGAGTTATGTCTATAATAATAAAAAAATTGCTATTGTAAAAATAACATAGAAGCACTCAAACCAAATGGGTCCACTGCACTTCAGAAATAACGAGATATTACACATAGAGGAGGCATTGAATGAATCCCTCTTTGGGGAGGATCACAGTATTTGTTAAACTAGACAAGAATTTAAAACAAAACAAAAAAGCACAAAGCAGTTAAATTACACTTCATGCAAATATTGTTCATTAATTGTGAACTGTAGCTCCGCCTCAGCTCCAGATGGTTAAAAATATCTCTAATGATGATAAGTCATGATTAGTTTCTGTTTTACATGAAAAGCTGAAAACTCTAAAAGGCAAGTGCTAGGCCAGGGGTTCCCTGTTAGCTCAGGGGGTGAAGTGATGTTGCCTTTACGGGTATCCCACTGATAACTCATGCCGTGTGACCTGTCGCTCACGGCCTGTGACAAGATCCCTGCCCGAGGTAAGGTGGTATGGCTGGAGGCATAACAAAGTGTGTGAGCAGCACAGGCACTCCAGCCGGGCTGCAACATTCCCGGGGATGGCCCTAAGGAAGAGCACCTTGCTGCAAAAGCTAATGCAGAGGTCGCAGACAATTTGTAAAGCCAATCAAATCGGAATATATCCTGTGCGACACACAACAGTTTGCAAAACTGAAGGCAATCGTAAAGCACACCACCAAATTTTCTTTCAACCCTTTCATCTTCCCAATTAAAATACCTTTAATGTAGAATAATCATTAAAAAAAACCCAACTGAACCATAACCAACATTAGTCACTCTCCTAGAACCTATCATTTATTTTGGTACCTTCTGTGATACTGACACTAATGAACTTTAACAGAGATGAGATTTTTTTAAATTATTATTATTTTAGAAAAGAAACTAATAGGTTATTACAGAACTTTTGAGAAACTAGAAAAGCTAACAATTCAACTGCACAAAATATAAACCATAACTGCCTCCTTTTAAATTTAAATTAAGTTGCAAACATTTGAGGAAAATCTAGAGAATGAAGGGATAAATATGTGGCTCGGAAGAGCATGAAAAAGTACATAGAGTTCTAAAATGGACACTCATTACCAGTACTCTACCTCCAGCAAATAAAGGGGGGATATTCTGAGATAGGAGGAAGCCAAATAGGTAAAGTGATTGTGTCTTGAGTGTCAGCATTGCCCTTGTGTCCATCTGGGACACAGCAGGGTCCACGCTCTGTCTCTCAGTCACAGGTTCATCCTCCCTGCCCCACCCCACAAGTTGTCCAGATTGTGGGATGACAACTTAGACAAGTAAATCCTACTTAGATAATTTCATGTCAACATATTAAACTCGTGTTCCGGACCAAAACCCCCCAACTATTACCACTAATATCTCAAAAGAACTGAAGTAGGTGGTTGACAATAACAGTAAAAGTGATTTTTTTTTTCTTCCTTTAATTCAAACACTGGGATGGAGGAAAACATGCCTCGAAACCAATGAACATGCAATTCTACTAAACCCAGCATATGCTTAGCCAGTGGATGCATTTCTGTTGCTCAGGGTGGCACCAGAAGTTACATGTGATATTTTTCATTCTCTGCAGTGGTAATTTCTTGGTCATTTACCTCCTCAATAATAATGTTTAGCTGAGTAAAATAATGCTTTAGGCTTTAAGTCTTAAAGGTTCTTCCCCCTTTGCCCCCCTCAGTAGGATGACTGATTTCAGCCCTTTAGAAAAATAAGCTTACTTATGAGACATTAGTGGTATTATTGCCTCCTTTAATATTCGTGACAGTCTCCAGCAAATGTATCACAAGTTGGCATTTATTAGTGCTAGGCACAAGTAAGGGGCATGTTATTTGATTTGAATAACAGCTTGGAGCTACAGTTTGAGTCCAGAAATATATTAGTCAGAAACAATCTCATTTAATAACACAGAAACTAATAAAAGAAAAGTATTCCAACTGATTCAAAATTGAATTTATGAATATTGCTTAGCAGGATTAATGATCAAAAACTGAACCTGTTTGTCATGTTATAACAGACTTTTCGATTTAAATGCAAAACTAGAAGTCAATGAGTCCAATGGATTGTATATTGCTTTGAAGAAAACCAGTTCATTTTACACATAAGCTTTGAAATTGGCAATAAACTTTAATTACAGGGTCAGATAATCAAATTATAATCAAATAGCCTCACATAAAATCTGTGTTTGAAATTAATGAGATACAATTCTACTAGTCTGTAATATTGTACCTCTGAAACTTACTAAAAGACATTTCATTTTCATTTAAAAGTCACCTTAAGGACTTTTCCCTCAATTTCTTCTGCATAGCTCCATTTTATTTGGAAACGTCTCATTTTTAGACCACACAGTTCTAAAGATTTTTGCATATGGAAAAATCATTTGTTATTTCACAGACTTTTTTTTATTGATAATAAGAATTTTAATATAGCAATATTAGAAATCTTTCAAGTAGATGCATATTTATGCATTTTTAGAGAAAGCCACAGTTCAGATAATAAAGCTGTAGAGTTGTTCAAATGCACATACTTATTAAAATTTTCATTTAAGAGGAAATTTTGGATGACTGATCTTAACTTGCAAGTGCAAACATGTATGCTAATGTACACTACTGCATAATCTATTTCTTTGCTGGGCTATACAACCATCATAATTTCTCCTTACATGTCTTACCTTATTTGGAAGAAGAAATATATCTTATATTTAAAACAAAAGATAGGGAGAATAAATCCAAACACACTCTGGCTTTCCCAAAGATTTGCTGCTGTGTGGCTTCAGGCAAGTCCCATTATATTTTATAGCTCAGCTCTCTCCTGTAAATGGCAGATACAGCTCAGCACAGCTCCGGTGCAACTGCACTGGCCTTATCACGGCACCTTACTAATTGTATGATGATTATCAAAACGAAGATGCAAGATTGTTGGACAGGTAATGCCAGGCCTCATTAAACATGCCACCGTAAAAGTACTGAAAAAGGCAAACACTACAAAAGCTATCATTCCACCCTACCTGAGCTGTAAAGGGAGATGACTGACAGGTCTGTAGGTGTGGGGTAGCTCAAATGTCTTTGGATCAGTAGTAAATTACTGCTATCTGCTGAGAATTGAGACCATCCATGCACCTCCTTAGTGTAGATCAGCATCTACTCATGCCCTAAAACTCAGTTAATTCTGACTTTTCTGAGAACACAAATGAACTTTTAGAAAGTCAAAGTAATATTACAACAATTCCTGTTGATTCTTCCCAAGTAAGAAACAACAAAGTCATATCTTTCAAAACATAACAGATTTTTAAGAAGTAATTGTCACAATTGCTCAAAATTGTTAATATCAGTGATTATTACAGGTCATACTGTAAAATATTAAGTACTGAGATTGGTTTGGGGCTTTTGTCATTCATAGTTCAGCCTTGCAGTCTGTCCCAGATTATGCTTGAGAATATGCATCATATTTGGGATAGTTTTAAAAACTCTGAAGCAGTGGGGATTCCATAACTTCATTTGTGAAATTAACCTACAACTTTACACATCTCACCATTATCAAGTTTCCTGTCATTCATAAGTGTGATCTTTCTTCTGCCAGTCTCATTCTTTCAGAGGAACAGAAATAAATATCTTTGATGTTTACACAATTAGGCAAGTTATGCAGGCTAATACAAGTTATGCAGGCTAATACAAGTTGTGCAGGCTAATACATTCAAGCCAACTAAAAACCAACCACAAAACAAAAGAGATAGCATATGTAGTATTAAAATCCAAACTTACTTCTGTTTCTTGATAAGCACAGTTTAAAATGTTCACATTTTCCTTGGTATCTCTACCTGCCATGGATACAAATGTCTCATGGTTTCAGTCATTATAAAACTTCATCCCCTTTATCTTCTGTATCTACATTTAACCAGAAAAGATAAATCACAATTAAACTTCTGCCTGTAATACATGTGACTGGAAATGAGTGAGAAGTACACACGCATGCTAAATATTCGTCACTATGGTGTCAATAACAATTGAAATTAACAATATTAAGGCCAAACATACAACTGCTTTAATTCTGGTTGAAGTCTGTACATCGTAATGCTTTTACGCTTCCAGTGTTTTAAAGCCATATGTGTTCCCCCATCTCTATCAGTTTCTCAGTGATTTATTTCCTTGCAGAGGACAAAAGCCAATAAGGGCAAATACACCTTATCTAGTAAACATCTAGAAAGCTGCAAACAACTTGAATTGAGCTTGACAGGTTAACACTTCAAGACAACAGGTCATGAGAAGTGATGAAAGAAGAGACAAAGTCAAGGACTGACCTTGCTCATGAGAGTTTTCTGAATTCATTTGTACAGCAGCATTTCCCTGGATGCTTTGCATAGTGGAGAGAAAGTCCAGTCAAAGTTAAGGCCTTAAACATTTTCTTCAGGTGGACGATTTCCACTCTGATGGTGACAATGTAGACTGTTTTGAGTCATGCTGGTTGAAGTGTGATTTTGATGGTGATTAAAATCAGCAAGATCTCTCAAAGAAAAAAAGCTTTCCTACTTCTTCCAACTCCAGCCTCTCAATTTCCAGTAAAATTAACTAATTTAGAGGCATAGTTTAGCATTAAAATCAGAGTTACCACAAGCTAAATATTAACAACAGTTTAGGGGATGGAGAATTTTCACAGAAATGAAGATGGAGGAGAAAGGATTTGTGAAGATCTCACCTGTATCCCAGTGCTCAGGTGAAACTGCAGCTCTGTGCAGTGACTGTCACACAGTGGAAGCACAGCCTGGAGGTTACAGGCAGCTCACTTTTTGCCAACAAAGAATACCAACTTTTTCATTTTGCACAAAATTTCTTTAGCTTTTGAGGGTTGTTTTTCATCTCTTCTGACTTTTACAGAAAAACACATGTTTTGGATAGGAATTCAAGTTCTTTCTCTATGAACACAATTCCAAGTTGTTACTATTGGACATAATATTACCCCATTTTTTTTAACCTAAATTCTATAAAAACACACAAGGAAAAAACCCCATCAAAACCTGCTCCAACAACCGAAAGTTTACTAACCTCTGTTTGTTTTCATTTGAAAAGAAACAGATGCTGAAATCAGGTGTTTTTTTCCTTTAATCCTGTGTACTTATAAAGAATGCTTAACAGTTTTGAACAGATGGAAATTGTTTCTTTGCTTCTTGCTTCAAAGTCTTTGTTAGTCAGCACATCATACAATCATTATATTGAGGCAATTTTACTGAAATCCTTGTTATCACATCATCTATTCCTTATGAACAACTCTGAATAAAGTCTTGGGACCAAATGTATCCCATCCATTACTTCTTATATATATGTATCAGTATTTTATTGGATTCCTCAAAGGAGTCCTGCTTTTCTTTTTCCTAGGATTGTAAAATCCTGCTTGGAAGCACTGTAAAGGGTACAGCTAAGTGTCCTTACCTGCTGGACTGTTTTAATTCTTGCAGAAATAAATATGATTTTTATCTACACATTTTATACATAATCCAAATTATTTACTTTCCTTTTTAGGAACTTCATCCATGAAAAGACTATTTTTTCAGTTCACTACCAAACACTGTAGGAAATCCCTTGAGGGTATTTGCAAAGGTTTTGTTCAACCTAGTGGTCTAAGCTCGCTTGATTTCCTCTCTCTAGGAAGAAATGACTCCGCCAAAAAGATGGTCCATCAAGGTTTGGTAAATTCCTGATCTGAGCCCTTTGCAAACAACTTGTCTTTCTCTAAAGACTAGAGAGCCCGACAAACTTCCTAAAACAATTTAAGTTTTTAACCTCAGCCCAAGTGCCACCAGCTTCTCCTTGGTTTCTTACGGGCCATTTTGGAAAAACATCCAGATCTGCCAGACTGTGAGAACCTCTCCCAGGTCCAAGCATAATGTGTATAATGCCAAGGTTTCTGCAGTCCAGCATCTTAAAAATCATGATCTTGTCTCCTTTTCCCCAAAAGATTAAGTACAGTCTGATGTTACAGGTACCCATCACTGGAGTACTTCATATTTCACATTGTGAACAATAAACTCTTATTGTGATACCTCAAAAAAACATTTTCCCAAGTAAACAGTTCAACAACTGCTTCTTCATGGGTAGCACAGATTTCAATGTTCTACTTTCAGTTTTAGCAACTCAAGGGTCTAGAATAGAAAAGGCACTTCTTTTCCCCCTTTTTTTCTTTTTACCACTTATTCCTGTTTATGGAAATACTTGCCTCTAGCAATCCAAATCCCATCTGAATGCAACATTAGCCTTGCCATGATTGTGTTTCAGTTTTTGGCACAGTGTGGTAGATCTGTAGCCGCTTGGAAAGTTTCCCTCAGCATACCTGACTCTACAGAACCATTGAAGGAGATGCATGGTCTACCCTGATCATAAATTTGCAACAAAGAAAATACTCCTTAGCCCTAGTCATGAGTTTCTTTTGCAATAATTTTGCTGTGGCAAACTCCTACCCCCGTGTGTCCTCCCCCTGACCTCCCACCCTGGTAATAAGCAATATCTCAACCCCTTTGTGTTCCTGTGTCAACACTATCCCCAAACTGTAAGTGTTAGCAGCTGTGCACAATATGAAGGGGGGTTTGAAACACACAGAAACTAAAACAGGAGCAATCACAAGAGCCTCTTTGACTCTCAAAATGCTAAATCACACACTGCTGATCATTGAAATGGTTTGCTTTCTGTACCCAACTTATGTAGTGGTTTTGCTGTTCTGGCCAACCTACAAATGAACTTTTTGTAATAGGAGGCCTAAAAATTCTGAACATATGTGAGCATCCAAAGAGTTGGCAAGTATTGGAAACGCTCAGCTTTCTTTTCATTATGAAAATTTCTTCTTGCTGATTGTATGCTCAAAACAATCTCGTTTTAAAATCTAGTCACATCTCTTCAGATCAAATTTTAAATTCATACTCTAAGGTTACTGTGTTTATAAATGTACTGGTTTCTGCTCATCAAAATTTTGGATGCCTCAAAATAAATTTTAGGAAGTTTAACAAAAGAAGAGTGCAACAGTGTTCTGTAAGCCTGTAAAATGTGGTGACACAACACAGTAACTAAAACCCATCACTTTAAGCAACCACAGACCTTGTCCTTCTCTGTAATAGGTTCTTTCTTGTCTTCCACCTTTTCTTCTCCTTGATGGTATCTTTTTTATAAACCAATCCAGAAGAGCAGGAGAAACAGTGTTAAGAGTACTGTCTACTCATGAGTTAAAAAACCCCAAGCCAGAACCCAACAGAAAACCCCTTCAAAATTACTTTACTGAACTTCCTATAGTTCGCCAAACACCCAGTACTGCAAAGCTTTTCTTTAGCTGAGTTGGGGTGCTTTTTATGCTTCTCTGAGAACTGTAAAGAAATATCCCTTCCCCTACTGGCAAACGGTGGGATAACTGCAGTAACAACTTTCTCCCACCTTTTCAGACTTCCATTAGCTCAGCCTTGCTGATTTGGAGCACTAGTCCTGATTTTAACAGGGGAGTTTCTTTAATAATTTTGCTGTTCCTCATCTAAGTGGGGAGCACTGCAATGAAACTAGTCTGGAGAAATACTTTTGTGCCAACATCCAACAGTCGTTTCTATATAATATTTTCCTAAAGCACTATTTCAGTTATTTAGTTACATTATAGTACTGTAACTGTTTCTGTATGTTATCAGCAGCTGAGGCTGAGGATTACATCCAATCTATTTTAACTCAAGGTCAATAGTGGCTTAAAATCAAAAGTATACAAGAAGCCCATTAGTACATTTAGATGGTAAGTACTGGAATGGTGTTCATCATCGGAGGAATGATGTTCTTGAAGAGCCTCTCAAATGGAAATAGTGAGGCACCAAAAATCCCACCAATTTTAAAAATGGAACTTGATAAATGTGAGTGCAATTATATGACAATATTCCCTGTACCTGATAACCTTTAGAAAATAAAATTACTTGAAATTCCCTATCAGAATCCTGGCATATATAGTCAATGTAACTTTGCCTGCTGCTTTACTGGAAATAATGAGAGATCAGATCCTTTAACTGTGGCTGCAAAGCAGCTTGAAGGATGCTGACCTCAATAAAAGGAGAGTTTATTATGGTAAACTTTGTGAACCAGTGAAGCCCCAGAAGCTGAGAGAGCTGCCAGCGAGGGTAAGATTTGCTTCCTCACGACTGTAGATGGAGCCATAACATAAGTAAACATCCTCTTAGCAATACAAGTTTGGAATTTCATAGAATATGTTTAGAGGCTTTTCAGCATTTTTACTTATTGAGACTTTAATTTTCAGGACAAAGAGTGTGAGAGCCCCACTGTTTTTCTGGTTTCTCAATATGGCAAACTGATTCAGCTCTCCTCAAAAATGCAGAAAGAAAAGCAGTTGTTCAACTTTTATTCTCTCCTGCAATTATCACCTAATCTAACCTTCTCTAACAATTTCTCTGCTTAAGGGCACCTCTAGGGCTGTCAGGCCAGCTGAATTTATTTAGAAAATGAAATCCAAACCTGACTAGTCTTATTCACCCCCTGCACCCATTATTCCTTTCATAACTTGATGCTACTGTACTAAAAGGCAGGGCAACAGCACATTTTGTGGATTTTATTGTATTACATATAAAACATACAGCTGAAATATGGATTGTAGGAATCCTCGTGAAGAAGGAGGGATCTCAGCACCATCTGACTGAAAGATGTTAGATAAAAGAGGAGCTATTTATAGGAGTAAAATATGTCTACAGTTATTACTGTGGCTAGCAATACAGGGTTCATCAGTATAATTAATCCTTTCCTTCCTGTAACTCACTTGTTTAAAAACCAAAGTATTTCTTGATTCCTTGCAGCAAAACAAAACAAATAAGGAAAAATATCAAAACAATACACTCTCACAGTTCTCAAGATACTTGTCTGTTTCAAGCTTTAAGAAACAACTTATATTACTAATGTTCTAGAAGTTAAAATACATATGCAAGGATTATTGGTATTGGGTTGGTGTGTGGCATCCAGGACAGAACACGGAGAACTGTAACAACCACAAACAGTTTGAGAACACTGCTACTTCTTTATTATTATTAACAGTTAGAGAAAAACTTTAATTTTATATCATGGTTGGCAAATCTCAGTGGTTCTAAAAGCTGCATATCAAAAAGTTCTCGTGGCCAGAGGTCACTCTGGAGAGTCTGAGAGATAAAAGGGAAGGAGCAGCACAACTCACAGGCAGAAAGTGCTGCACTTTAGGATGGGTTTGGGTCACTTCTTGACCAACGCTCAAATACATACAAACCACCACAGGTGATCTGCAAGATAACTATCAATTGCAAATATTTTATATCCCTTAATTTATGTGCAATGAATGGGTACATGGGTTTATTTTGAGACTGAGGGTAACTTCTGGTAAGCATATGTGAAACTCCCAGTTTTACATGCACAATCAAAAAAAAAATATTTTTTTAGTATATGTTCATGACAGTGAATCTCTGCTTGCACAGTAAAGTTGCACAACTACCAGTTCGTGTTACAGTCTGTAATGATGGGACAGGTATCCCAGTTTGAACCAGCCAGTGCTTCCAGGTTCAATACATGTACACTGAATATCGACACAGAAGTTGAATAGAAACTAGAATTCAAACTACTCTTTAGTTGGGTCAATTACACATGCTTTGCATTTCATAGAAATTGTATAATTAATATCAGTAATTGCCATGAAGATGATTTTCAGATTGAAAATTATTTGCTGATTCAATTAACATGTTAATACTAAAAGCTCTTGGGAATATCTAAGTTTATTGCATGGTAATGGATTATCAGAAGACAAACATGATATATCTGATTTATTATTGTTTCTTTCAGTTGAACTTGGACTGTAAATGTACTAAAGGTTAAGAATATATTATACTGATGTACAGCTTAATTTTGTTAATTTGCCTTATTTTGGAACCAACTATTTTGTAGCCATGTATAAAAGACAAAATTGTCTATAGAGACATGATTTATTTTAAAACCAAGGAGCTAAAAGTTATTTTCTCATCACTGAGAAAATTTCCCTCAATGACTGATAATAACCCTCTTCAGTTTCTTTAATTTCTTTATTCAGTCATAAGACAGAGTTATCTGGTAATTTTGACATATGATTTTTTTTCTTAAATCAAAGAAAAGCAGTCTGTACAGATGAATGATATTAAATTTAGTCTATCCAGATGCTGAACTATGCTCCAAGCTATATTGTATGAAATATCAAAGATGTCTGTGTTTTCTATTTAAATACAATTTTTCAGATTCTACTTGATTAAAATAAAATTAAGTTGCTTTTAAAAGCTAACCTGTCCAAAAGATGCCCAACAAATTCCTGTGTGAGCTATTTATTGATTTAATCTGTAATCACTTGGACAATACTGTCTAATAGATGTAGACACTGTTTAACATCAAGAGGTCTATTTAACTTTCTCTCTTTATAAAGATGAATACAGAAATGAGCAGAGAGAAAATGAAGAAAATTGGTCAGGTCTGTCCTATGGTGACAGAATCAATATATTTAAACCAGCACAACATAGCTCAGACAACTCCCCTTAGAGCTGCAGTGTTTCAGAGCAGTTATTTGAGCTTCTTCATGACATGGATCACATATGAAAAGTAAGGAAAGTGGATTTACCTGCAGCATCCTTGGGTACCTGTTGGCCCCCAGACTGAATCATTTATCTGCAGCTTTTAAACCCTGGAGCAAAAATGTTACATAATTAGGTGTAACAAGATAATCTCCTATTTCAAGAAATTCATTAGCCAAATAAAAGAATCCTCTAACTAAAACAGTTCAATTTATTAACATCATCATGTTATGTTATTTATTTAATAACTCTGCTAAGGCCTTTTTTAATATATGACAGTATAATTTGTTTTCTGGTGTTCTGGCTTACATTAGATAACCACTTTTGGATTTTATGCAAGACATATGGAAAAATCTATCACTGATTTACTGCACATTTCCACACACAGTCAAACTAATATCTGATCGCCATTGAAGAAGCAAAACCCTGCTTGGCAGTGAATACTTAAGCAAACACATGGATGTGCACAGAAAGCTTCTGATAGCCAAAATACCAACCAACACACTGCAGTATTTACTGGGAAAGATAACAGAAAATTTAAACTGGGATTTATTTTCACTGCAGAAACTACTGCAACAGAAGCAATTGCAATAAAATAAAAATATGGCAACAGCTACCTCCAATACTTTATGTAATAGAGTTTTATAATTTATCTATATTGATAACATCATAGAAACCTTTTCTTTTTTTAAAAAAGCTCTAGAAGATTGCAGTTTTGAATGTTGGTCATGAAGACAAATCCTTGGGTGTCAATTAAATCTTTTTAATTCCATTCACTCTTTTGGGTGACTATTTGCAGTTATCCATACTGCTGCTTCCAAGAATAAAAGGTAAACACTCTGCCTCAGTACTGTTATCAAGCTTCTGTCCTAAATTACTTACTTTATAAATTTCAGGTAGGTCAACAAGACTAGTGTGAGTATGGCCACAGCAGGTGGAATGACTTTCACCCCATTCCTATTTTATAATGTGTTTTATGAGACTCTTGACACGTTACTTCAGAGCCTATTAGCAAGAATATACTGCAGAAGTTAGTGTCTTCTGAAAGATTTAATTATTTTCACATTCAATTACAGACCAAGCTAATAATTTTCAATTAGGAAGAAATCCATCCTCTCTTTAAGGATACATGGATTTTTTTTTAATTGGGAAAAAAATCCAGACCAACAAAACAAAACAGAGGCTGCTAACCCCGGGTTGGGAAGCATTTAGCTGCAGGGCATAGTTCACACGGGGGTTTGCATCCTCCAGAGCTTGGTGGGCAAGATAGTTAACTCTGATTGTATGAAAATGTCAACAAAAACTATCAAGGAGTAAAAAAACACAAAAAGTTTTCTAACAAAAATGGCAATAAGAAGCCACCTTTCTTCAAGAAGTAGAACCAAGTATAAAGTGTTTTTGATGAGCAGATCATCCCCTTGAACAAAGGAGGAGCCCACTGGAACAGAGTATTTGAAAAGCAAAATCGTGCTTTTTGATAGACATTTTCTGTCGTGTACATAGTAGTTAATCCATTTTTTAGCAAGATTAGCTGTCAGATTAACACATTATCCGTGTGAGTCACAGTTAGTCCAAACCAAGGCTCTGCCTGAAGAATGATGTGCACCCACATGAGGGAAGGTTTACCAAGACTGACTTACACCACCACTGTGGAATGCAAACCCTGCCTTTTTCTCTTTTTTTATTTTTTTTTTAACTAATGCTGACCAGAGCTCTACAAACAGCCATTCTCAATTGCTGTATCATGCTGAGTTGATACAAGCCTTGATGTGGATTTTATCATCCATATGCAGGCCTTGCATCTGCCACACACATCCATGCATTAACTCCAGGGCATATATGCCTCTATTGTTCTGGACAATATACATTAAGATGTTAAAGAATTTACTTCATCAAAATGCTCCTTAAATACATTGGTTTTATCCATCCAAGAGCATTTTATTTCTTGAAGGCCAAGTTTAAGGAAATTCAGTTTCATACCAGAACGGGGTATGATCTGCAAACAGCATATTTTCCTATCGATCCAGGGAGCAGAGATGGAAGCTTTCTCAAGCAGCTGCGAGGTGTCAATATCCCATTTAAAAAATACATCCTGACCATATGTACCTATTGCTATATCTATAAAGCACCAGGTAAAGAAATATAATAGGATTCATTTCATCTCAATTCAATGGTGGACATTTGGAATAACTCACTTTTGGAGACATCATCGTATTTAGAGATTGCACTATAACATGTCACTGCAGCTCAGAGTTAAAGGCCTGTCCCCCACCAACATTTAATTTCACAGTTTTTACTCTCCACTCTTATTCAATCTGTGGCTTTACTTTTCACCTCTCAGCAGGCCAACAAAGCTGCTTTTTTGCACAGGCTGTATCTGTACCTTTTTATGATCTTCGAAAGTCAATAACCAAGCTTAATGAAGCTAAAGCCTGCTCTGAAACACACTTTGTTCCACTACAAGAAGATCTGGCAAGAGAAGGAAACCTTCCTATGGAAGCTTCTTAGAAGACAAGTCACAGCCAAGCATTCCAAGTGGTATCTGAAGGATCTGAGACTTTTGTGTGTAGTCAATATTTGCTATCTATAGGAGCAGCCAAAAGTAAAGAAATAAGCTTTAATTTTCTTTCCTTTGGATCTTTGTATTTGGACACGAACTATCTAAAGAGCCGTCCAGTATCCTGCCGGCACGTGGGCCAGCTGGTCTCCGTGGGCAATGTGCAGCCATGTGTGGTAGGAACAGTATGTTTATAATCTAAGGACACTCAGCTGCCACTTGAGCACAGTTCACAGCTACTTATCACTAGAAAACCTGCAGAAATGATCAGATTTAACTCTAAAAAAGCCAGCAGCAACAACAACAACAAACCAAAACTAAACCAATAACGGTATTTACAACTGTATTAAGGAATTGAATTCACTCAGAAATGAGCAAAGATCAGATTTTAGACCAGTGACACTGGACACAGAACAGATGATTTCATGCAGGTTTTTGGATCAAAATTAACTTGTTTTTAGACAATTTACCAATTAAAGTCAGAAAATATTCTAAAATTAGGTTAAAAAAAATGAGGCAAAGAGCATTTTAAATAAGCAGTGTGGACAAGCCAAAAGTATTTTCAAGTGGAGCACCTAGTCTTGCTTTTAGAGCCAAGTACACAACAGGAGCACAACATGACATATTCTTTGTCAAAGCAATGCAATTTCTCATTGCATGAGAATTTGCTTCAAGTCCCAAGTCTCTTCAATGTCACTAAAAACATTATAGGAAGAAGCAGGAGAAATTCCAGTCAAGTGTTACTCCCATCATCCACATCCACAGCACTGTAAGAGGTAAACACTAAGGTAGGTGTCAGAGGCTGAGTACTTACAATCTTGCTAATGACAAGTCATTCAGCATATTCAGCTAATTAATACAGATGTCCCACGTATTTCATATTCTCTCCAATTCTAAGTAACAACATCCCAGAATCAATACATTCCAAAACAATAGCAGAAGCAACAATCAGGGACCATGTTAGGTTTGAAGATTTCCCCAATTTATCAGGAAACTAGAATCCCTTTTAGACCAAGAAGAGATGCATTATTGCCCTGTAACTTAAGACTAGTAGCTCCTGCACCAAGCATTTAACTCCACAGACAGAAATAATAGCTACTAATTCTATTTGTTCTAAAAATGAATTAGTGGCAGAAATACTATCCCAGTACAAATGTTGATGTTATTTCATCTTGATAAATGAAGATAGTTCCTGCCCCTTTACTTTCTCTCCAAAGCTCCAGTGTAAAGGTGGGGAATTATCTGATTTAACGTAGATGATAATGAAATAGTAGAACAACAGATGAGTAATGAAAACTGACAGGTTTTGTATGTGTTTGAAGTAAAGGGGTTTTTTTTTTTTGTCCAGTAGAAATGTTGTTTGAATTGTTTCCCTTTGTTTCATTTTACATTTCAAAACAAAATTCTTTTCTAAGTAGACAATAGGAACCAAAGCAAGAAACTGCATTAAATAAATCTCTAAAAATCTATCTAACAGGCTTCAGGCTATGCTGTACTTTGTCTTTCAAATATTTCCACGTAAAATCAGATGTTAACTCTCTGAGTGAACCCATGTGCAAACTCTTTATTCATCAGATTAATGGCTGTGGAGCAACAGGCAACTGAACACATTTCCACTCACATAAGGTATTCATGACTTTCCAGAAAACTTCACATTATTGCAACTACTTTTCAGTCAAATATGTTGCATCTAGAGAAGAAGGAAATAAATTACAACAAGGTTTAATAGGAAACTACAGTAAATGTATTGACACAACTAGAAATTTGTTTCTTTAAACAGGACCTTGCTATTACTTTGACAGATGGATTTTGCCTTGCCATACGTTTGAAAGGAAAGAAAAACCAGCCTTTTCTCTGGGATACTTCAGATTGCCCAGTGTAATATCTCTGTTGGTTGTTGCTTTCATGCTGATCCAAGGCACAATCAATAGAAGAATTTAGTCAGGTTCTGTGCTATAGCAGCTAAGGCATATGTTAGGGTTGAAAATCTACAGGATGAAAACAGAGGAAAATGCAAAAGTCAATATTCTATATCACACTTGCATTTATACTGCATATTAGTACACGCTTTTAAATTTATATCTTATCATCTCAAATATCCAGAGGTATACACAAAACTAATGGTAGGGTTTCACTTCTGGTCACTTTGATCAACAAGATAAAACATGCTGGTGCCATGAGAAGAGCAATGAACTCAATAACATTTGATATAAAGGTGACAATATAAAAGTGAAATTAAAGAGTGACTTCAATTGTGAGATGAGAGGAAGTTCAAACTTGTGCAACACAGTGGTTGCTTGTTCAAGTACATATTTTCAGACATACTGAAACTTCAAAGCATATGTAGTAAACACAAAATTCTTGAAATGATAATAGTAGCTGCAGAACATTGAGAGTGGCAAGTCAGCAAACCACAGAGTGATAATTTGATTACTGGGGTACAGAATAGTGAAGTTCCACTGTGACCCCAAACTTCAACCTGTGTACAGTTCATGACCTCTGGACTGCAAGGAATTCAACAACAGAGAACCTGAGCTGTTAGAATACATGGCCTGTGTTGTGCTTCAGCTTCCATGTTAGTTCCCAATTTATTTTTGTTCTTTTTCCAGTTTAAAGTATTTGCTGTACTATCGTCCCAAGTGGGACTGTGCTGAATGCATTATGTACTGCTGAAGAGCTCTTCAGAACACTGAAGAAGGAGGCCTAACAACCAGGAGGCATAATTTCATGTTCTGCTGTAAATGACTTATAATTCATATTGTGAAGTCACTAAGAGGGCCAAAATAACAACAGCAGGGAAAGAATATGTAACACATCCTCCTAACATTCTCTCACCCTCTACCCTTTTTCAGCTCAGGGCATTTCCGAGCCACAAGTGGCTTCTAATACTTCTAAGTATTTAAGCCTCCATGGATTTCTGTTCCTTAAGCTTTTCCTGTTGTCCCCCATAGGCATGCAAAGCTCAACATTTAGCACAACATCCAAGGAGAAGCTGCCTCCTGGTTGCTATGTCCCTGACAGTGCCAATGAATCCTCAAAAAGGGAAACCAGTCTTCTACAGAAGTTAAGCAGGAGCAACAGGTACTAGGACTGAGGAAAAGAATGTGTGTTGCCTTCAACAATTGCCATTATCCCTGCAATCTTAGTCCTTGTACACTCGTGTAGCCACTTTGCCACTGACAGATCCTCAGCTCCCACCAACTGCCTCCAGGCAGTTTTTTTCCCTGCCGTTTCTCTTTTCAAAATGATTTCTGTGTGCTACACAGTTTGCAAGATGCTTTAAGGATTCCTGGCTGGAAATTGCAAATCAGAGATTGGATTTGAAAAAAACCACTATTTCATAAAAATATCCGACAAGAATGGTATCTAAAACTTAATAATAACAATGTAATAAATGCTAATAACATCAATGTGATACCCGTTGTCTTCTGTTACTAAGTTATGTTTGGCATTTGTTACTGAATCATTTGAGATCCCTACATGCAAATTGTTCTGACAGACATAATTCGAAAGCATAAACATTGGTAATTGTTTTGTTACCACTGTAGCTGTTTTGGAGTACCGTTTGTGCAGTGTAAACAGGGACAGATACATTGTGACCAGGACTATGCTTTACAAGCTTCCCAGAGGTTTGGCATTTGTGATTAATTTCTCCTCGGTCCTTAAATTATTTATGCATGTAAGGATTTTGAACTCCTAATTTGCTCTGCTGACAAATTCTCAGGAAGCATCCATAGGTAGTTAAGCTGAACTATCACTCTTTAAGGGATAAGCAAAAAGGCAATGTACAGTATTCTGAAAAGGTGTTAAAAACTTAATAACTTGTCTATTTGATTACTTCCTAATCTTTAAAGCTTTTTGTGCAAACAAAAAAAATGTCTCAAATGGAATGACACTCTGCAACTGAAATAAGAGGTCAGAAAGAGGTAGTCTGTAGCAACTAGATCCTGAAAATGAATATTTTAAACAAAATCCCTTTAAAGTTTCATAAGACTACCATTGACAGAGATTCCTTCAAAATTACATTTTACATATATGCAATGAAATACCCATCATTACCTCAGTAACTTTTCGGTTAGTTACAGATTTATTTTCTTGTGTCCGTAATCTCTGCTCTCCCCAACTTAACTGGCTTTTCACCCTTTATCCAGCACTGTGACACTGAATGATAGAGTCCCACTGTGTAGAAACTCATGAAATTTCCATTGCAATAAACAAGGAAAAAAAACAATACGGCCATTATAAGATAATTCCTACAATTATATATATATAATTATTAAAGGCAAGATCTGCTTCACACTCAGGTACAAGCCTAAATAAAACTAAACAGATCAATTAATTTCAGTATCTAATAAGAACAGGCTTTTACTAGTGCAGTCTTTGAGCTCATTTTCTTGCTGTAACATCTGATCTTGTATGCACCACACATCCATATGGAATGCTAAAACTTAGAATTAAAACATGTTCTTTAAAGAAACAGCAGACAAACTAATCTGAAATGTTGTGAATTGCAGTTCTATATGCAAATGTCATATTGGACAGTAGGGGGCAACTTTCACCCACAAGTGGTAGTTTGTGCATTCTGAACCAAAATATAATGCCATGAAGTGGGTACTTGAGTACTTACCCAAGTACACTGTGTGAACTATATCAATTTTGTAAAATGGAAGGTTTCATTTTTAAATTCCCATTTTCTTCTCCAGGCAGTATGCTAAGGAAACATCTGCTGTATATACTAGAAAAATGCTGCAAGATAAAATGACAAACTACAGTTAAGAAAGCTGCTGAGAAATGAAAGAGAAGGACAATTATATGCCTCTGGTTTGCTGTCATAGGATTTGTGAGAAACCAATCTCATAAAGATTATTTTTCCACACTTACATTTTGATAAAAAATTCTTCCTTGAATAACCAATTTATAAAAGCAATAATTTAACACCCTAAAAATCAGAGCATGGATTAATACAAAAGTTGACATAAATGGCAAAGCATTGTAAGATGATTGTATGTATAAATGGCAAAGATTGTAATATGCATAATATATTATGATTAATAATAAATTAATATTTAAGAATAAACTGATGTTCTATATTGTGTATCAAGTTTTGAATCAGTTGAGAAATGAAATGTATTTCCCCTGACAGCAAATGCTAAAACCAGGCACGTTAACAAAGGGGAAAAAAAGTCAGACATAAAGAGGTACTTTTTCCAAGTGTGCCTCCTATATTATACAACTATGATTTTTGGATTACAATATTATATATGTAATTTAATATGCAACTGACCGTTTCCCCTCTCAAATTTATATTGAATTTTTAAAATTATCAAATTGGTAAAAGTAAAGAAGTAGCACTGCAAATGTTTTCACACCAAAGCTAGTCAAGTAGAACAGTAACACCGAACTAGATTCAGTCTTGCTGTGTGTCCCACAAAATGAAGTGGTTAGGCCTAAGGTGAATCTTTAGCAAATTTGGGTAGAACCATAATTTCAAGTGAAAGATGTCAAATAATGGGAAGCAAATCAGAGAAATCTTCACACTCCATTTAAGCTTCAAGCTTGAGAGTAAAATACATTGAATGTCAAGCTGCAGTAACAAAGTGAGAAAGTGACTGCAGACCTTTCTCCTCAAGTGCCCCGAGATCCTTCAATAACTCAGGCAGGTAACTAAATTCCAGAGCCTTTGTTAAGGAGTCAGAACACCTTATTATGGATGCCTCGTCTGGCTTTAAACTCAAAGAAAATGCACCATTCATTTGCTTTTCTCAGTGATGAGCTAAAAACTATAAACATAACCCCACCTTAAAATACAAATCTCCCATTTCACTTAGTGCACTTAAACTATTTTACTTAATAGACAGAGCTTAACATAAACAAGGATTACAAGATGTGAATAACATCCACCCTTCAGCAGTTCCTGAAATGAACTTACATTTTCATGTTAATACTCAGAGAGCATGTGTGTAACTGGTATCAACAGTACTACTTTACAAGCCAAATTTATCATAAAAAGCATAATAAAAAAAAGCAGACCAGACATTTTACCGCAAGAGCTTACTTGAGATTACCTCATGATCCCATAATTTCTGATGTTTTACAAATTACTGGGTGGGGTGGGTTTTTTGTTATTTGGTTGGGGTTTTTTTGTCTTTTAACCTAAGCCTGAGAAGCATCATGCTATTTTATTACTGTGTGTTTTGACAGGACTGAACTCCAGGTGAAACCAAACAGTTGGCTTCCACCACCCCCTTTTTCTCCCCCCGATATTTTCCTGTCTCGATGCCCTTTCCTGAGTTGTGTGCCAGGACTCAACTTCCAGTTCATCTGCCTACTCACTTGTATCCCGAGTTTGCTATCAAATGGACAACAGAAGACGTGGTTCATCAGGCTGAGGAGGGTCACCCTGGAGGGACAGCCAAACAGACTGGGAAGTTCAGTGTCCTTTCTCTTCCCTTTTCACAAAACAACCCATACAGGACAGACTTGCTGCTAAGTGTCTTTCAAAGGCAAAAATGCTGCACGGGTTTACGGAAACCTTCTTTTCCTAATGTAAAAGCTTCAAGGAATCAGACTCAAGACTGAAACAAAGGAACACAGAGAAAACCAGACTCACACCATGCCCTGCCTGCATCCCTCCAGGATGTCCACCTGGGCCCTCCATCCCCTCTGCACCCGAAATCAGACCTGTTACAGGTGCTGCAGAGAAGCTCAGTGGGAAAGCTCTTTGTACAGGACACCCACTTCTTTACAGATTCTACCTCTGCTCTCCCCTTCCCCAGATGCTCCCACAGCAGCCAGGCTGTGTCCAGACTGTCTGTCAACACAAGGATTTTCCTCAACGTGCCTCAGCAGAAGTGGAAAATGTTATGGCAAGATTGCTCATCCTTTCTGCTTTCTCCCAGCCGATGGGCACCGATGTGTAGGAGTTGTCATCACCTGCAAAAAGACCTGTCTGTAATTGAAATATATGGCTCTGAAACATGAAATAAAGTTTGCAGCACAGTTTTAAATCTGTATTTGAACTTTTTTCTCAGTTCCAACACCAAACAACAAAATTTAATTTAACAGCTAATATTTAGTCTTGATATTTTTGTAGACTTCTTGAATTATGATGTCTTACTATGCCTTAAAATAATAAAAATCATTTTAAAACAATACTCCTATTAACTTTAATATTGGTCTATGAGGCAAGTAATTATAAATTTTGCCATGTTATTTATATCTACTCTTATTATATAATGAGATAAGCTGCGACTTACTCTACAGCAAGATTGATCGACTTCACAGAGACCTTACCTGGTCCATGATGTATTTACTCTTGTAACTTCCATCTCTAGGTCAAGGTTATAAAAGGTTAAATACAACATTTAAAAGATAAAGTTTTTTTGAGCTAAAAAATTTTCCATCTTGATAAACATATCGGGACAGCTGGAGAATAGCAGCTATGACACCACAGACATCAGAAGATATCCCAAGCTGTAATAATAAAAGGGAGAAGATATTAAGTAACAAAACTGATCATGTCACGCTGCCATTTCATGTTATGCAGCACCACTCTTGAAACTAAGTTACATCAAAGAAAAAATTTATCTATTCCACAAAAACTAATGTTGAGTAACACTTTAAAGTACAGTAGTACCCAACATTAATAGGGCTCCTTTGTCCTTCAGTCTAAAGAGTACATAGATATAAGTTTTCTTCAACCTATTCATTGCTAAAATCCAGACAAAATAGTACTAGGTTACATTTTCCACTTTCCCTTCACAGTGTAACAGTTAGACTCAAGATTTAAGAGCACATTGGAAATACAGACTACTTAATGCAAGAACAAACCTTTCTGGTATGATCGCATGTTTATGTTGCATAAGATAATACAATCCATCTGTTGGGAAAATCCTCACTGAATTTTATATCTGCTTTAGCAATAAACATGAAGAGAAATCAAGATTATTTTTTTAAAACCCGAAACTGAGTAACAGTGAGCCTTACAAAGAAATATGTCTAAGAACCTGAGGCAAATTATACATGTTAATGTTGGAGTCACTGAGAACAGTTAACACAATGTAACCAAATGTCAACTGGAATATTTTGCAGTAACTTACTGAAGAGGTCTGTGCTTAATGAATATATGAACCCTTGCTTTCTAAGTTTTCAGCTTCAGATGGCGAAGATTAAGTGCTAAGGGTGTTACTGTAAATGTTTAAGTGAGATGAACATCACTGATTTTCTAATTTTACCACATGGTTTATTTCAGAAGAAAACAAGCACCAGTTAACGTGGTTCTCCTGCAAGTCAGTAAACAGTCACACACGAAAACTCAATACAATCTGCTTCTTTGTTTATGTGCAGGATATTTAGTTTGGTTTGCAAAGTATTAGAAGAATAATAAGAACCTCCTGAAAGAATACCACAACTAAATTTCTAAAAAGCCACTCAGTTAATCTCAGTGTTGAATCTGGCTGTTTCAAATTACCATAATGTATAATAACAGTCTTATTGACAATACAGATGCACAGAGCCAAAAAAAGCTAGAAATAGTGGCCAAAATGATGAACTAAGTGCCAGCCCAAATGACAACAAACATATGGCCATTAACTGAAGAATGGAGGGGTTTAGGAATGCAGCTGTCTGTGGTCTCCTAAACGTTCCAGAGGAATGAAACGCCACGAGGATTGGCAAAGTCTGGATGAGAAGCACCACTGAAGATGGTAGGTCCTAAAATGGAGTCAACCAGCAGATCATGTTGGAATTCAGAGATTTCTGTGGTCAGAATACATTCATTCCATTGGCCTCATAATGTACATCAACAAATTAATATTGTATGGATGTCATTTCAAAGCCTGCTGAAGACGAAGAGCCATTACTGAAGCCATTAGAGCACAGATGGTTCAAACTATATGCAGATATTCATACTTGCATTTCTGCATTATAGCAGGGTTTTTTTCTGTTGAACTGTAATGAATTGTCTCATAATCTATTCCATCTTCTTGCCATTAGCAGGCTTTGAATGTTCACAAATAGGAGCAAAGAACTCATTTTCCAGAGCTTTAATCACACAAAGAGGGAATGCCTAATTCTCTAAATGAAATGGTCTGTGATCACTGAAGCAGAGATTTAATATATCACGGCAAATTAGGTAGATTTTAATAAATTACTTATCTTTCTGAATACTTTACATATGCTTATGAAGAAACATAGCCTGTTTGCAAACAGTGGAAATCCACAGTCTATAAAATCCTTTGAAGAAAATGACAAATAAAAAAGTAAATTAAAAAATGAAATGTATTATATCCTTGTTCTCAAGAGACAATCCTTTTGCAGCATTGATTCACAGCTCCATTAAAAATATCAATTAAATCCTTCACTGAGATTGGTTAAAAGCTGTAAAATTAACTTTCCATGCTAGACACTGCTTATTCAGATACAACACTTTATTGTATGTGTTTGATGTAAGTTCTAAAAGTGACAAAACCCAAATGAAAACACAGTTGCCCGTCCCTACAGCCCAAAGTAGGTGAAGCAAAATCTGACACTCTGGCTTCTTTTTGTGCTTTGACAGATGTTGGCTGAAAGTAAATCTTCTGCACAGCAAATTATTGTGCCTGCCCTCCCCCTACTTCAAATTATGGTAACCATAAACAGCTGATTATAATGTTAGTAGAAGGGTAAAAGTTATTTAAAAAAGGTTGCAGTAATTTAATAAGTCCTGCAACTAGCCTAATTTTTATATTTAATTGATAGGAACTGCATGCATCAAAGAAAACACATACTGAGATTTAATGTGCATAAAATGGATATTAGCATTTTAAAGAGGCAGATTAACACATTAATCCAAGTAATTTTCATATATTGCTTTTAATAAAATCTTCACAGTATAAAATTCTTAATGAGGCTAATCACAGGCATTCCATTTAGCGGGGTGATTAGGGATAACATAAAAGTATTTTTAATCAGTTTTCTAAGGCTTATGGTTTTTTTATTAAAAATTAAAATTTTGACTTGCATTTTTATTACTGTTTTATGTAGGAAAAAATCTTGAAAATGCAAATAAAGCACATCGTTCAATCATGTAGGTATTAATTATTTACAAGCTGCTGTCCATTGTGGAGAGATTCTTAGCCTTAAGGGGGAAATATAAAAACAAACAGACTGAAAAGTATACAAAACTTTACAACTACAAATCAAGCGTCCTTTCCGTATAAATTATACATTAAATATACTGTAAGAATTACAAAGATCTCATCTTTGATGCACTATCAAGCATGTATTTACAGTGGGAGAAGGAACTTCTGTAGGCAAACTTCCTTTCATGCCTCGTAGTCATCCTCTCGCTCCTCGCAGACTGAGTGGAGGGGCTTCCACTATTCCTTTGAGCTCCCCAATTACTGCACCATCATCTGCTGAACCGAAAACTAGAAAGGCAACATCACAAAACAGCATTAGCAATTTCATTTAAGGCTTTGCTTTTGTTCTGGTGATTTTCCGTAACGTTTGGACAGATTAAAGGGTACCTGGCACGTGGAGGGGAGAAATAAATAAATAAATAATAGAGACATCTCCCAGTTCAGGCACTCGGTCTACTGGAGACTGAGCCCTCTGAGAACTAGAATGCACAGCAATAAAAGTATTAGTGCTCGAATTACCTTTGAAGTAAAGAAAAATATCAGTATAATAATGATATATAAATTAATATATAATTAAAACTATATAAATTAACCATTTTTCTCAATATGTAAATATGAGATATGTCCACATGTAAATTTAAAATCTATAGAAAACATATATGCATACTTATAAATAGTTTTAAGTAAAAAATATACCTATTAGTGCATTTTCTACACTGTGTGTATGACGGGTCCAAATAAGCCTGGACAGTTATTAGTATTTAAACAGTAAATTGTTTTTTTCCAGTTGGTGCAATGCAAAATTATTTAAATTACAAGCTTCTATGTGTTGTAAAAGAGCAAGGTATAAACAAAGACGATAATTCCCCTAGACTAAACTATTTAACTACCTTCATCTCTGTGTATGTGGGTTTTAAAGTAGTACTTTAAATTTCTATTTTACAGAAATTAGCTGACATGATTTGAAATTGCACTCTTTTACAATATCTAAGTAAGCCCAGAGGGCCAGAATCTCTGCTGCTGTGATTAAAACATGCTGCTAAGTCAAAAATGAGGCTCTTTCCCAGTCCTGCATAAAAAGCAACGAGGCTGCCTAACATGACTTTAGAAGGAATTTGAATAAAAACAAATAATCTTGACAGCATATTTTTTCAAAGCAAATTATACAGCTGACAAATGGCAAGGTTACGTATTTAGTATATGAACTGGGTTAAGTACTCTGGGACATGCAATAATACTGCATGTTACAACTTCTAGGCTGCTGGGACAACTCAGATGAGGTTTAGGGAAGAAAAAAACATTGGATAAAACTTCCATCATTTACTCTGTTGAAAGAGCGAGCTCTTACGGGACAGATTGGATGTTATTCTTAGAGATCCAAACCATTCTGTATATCCTTGAACAAATCACTCTGTGAACTGTCAACTTCAAGAGCAGACTTCAGGGGACAGTATTGTTTTTACTTATAATAACAGTAGGATAACTGCAATTACTGGTATCAGGACATTACTTCCATCTTCTCAGTTTTCATATTGTCATATTATCTTTGAGACATACTGTTAGATGTCTTGACTATACTGTTTTTCATCCATCCTCTTGCTAAGTCATTCACTTAATTGCTTCAGATTTCATGGAGGCCACTTCACACAATCAGCAATGAAAGGCACAAGATACGAAAAGGCAAGTGCTTGGAGTCTCAAAAAGAATGAAGGAAGTTTACGGTATCTAAGAATGATGGGAGTTTATGGTATCTAAGCATGACTATATCTTCATGTGGGACTGACCTATGAATTTCCCTGGGTCTAGGTTTGTTCTTTTTCCCTCAAACCAATATCAACCACAGAGAATGTGTACAATATTATTTAGGAATTCTATTTATCGTGCCACTACATTTCACTGAAATCTGTATCCAGATCTTAAGAGCAGATCCTTTTACAATGACTTTCTCCAAGAAACTACACTGACATGCTCTTTTGCCACGACCTGACATATATTAATGTAAAATTCATTTAAATTCTCTGAAAGTTTTACATTTTCAGAAAATATGGAACGCTATATGTCATGGATGCAATAGAAAAAAATAACTGCATGGCATCTGCAGGGAAGGGCAGAAGGATGGATAGGAAAAAGAATAAAAGTATTTCTATCTATTACTATCACTTTCACAGATATAATGATCATAAAGTAAAACTCAGTTCAAATGCTTCTCACAATACTGAAGTAGTTGTCATTACAGAGCAATGCTTAGCTTCTGACAGAACAACAACTAGTAACAAAGACCAGTCCTTCCTCTCATAACAATTCTCTTAGATAATGATTAGCATTTTTAAGAGTTTTGTGAAAGGTGAATTTCAAGAGTAAAAAATTATATCACTAATCAGTCGTATCGAATAGGAATTATGACAATGGGAATTATGGCAATAAAACACAGAATAAAAACAATCTTCCAGTGAGAGACCACAAAATACCTTTTTGGAGGAGATGTGCTTTCATACAACTACTTGGAGAAAAATCATTGGTGGAGAAAAGCTTAAGTGGTTCAGCCACAGTAAGAAGTGCATCAAATCTGTATACTGTTTTTCCAGGCTATGGAGATTTGATTCTTTGCATTTTCCTTATCGTATTCCTGGAACTTTGATGCATACTTTCAGTATTTTAGCTACAGCACGGATGCAAATCGTGCATGATAATGGGAATGGATAAGAAAGCCTCTTTCTTTCCTCACTACTCAGCTCCCTTTTGCTCAAGGTACAGGAATTAGACACAGCAGTGGAAGCAGCAAAGTCACATTAGCCTGGCATTGCACTAGGGCTGGGGGGAATTCTGGCTCTTGCAAATGGTAACTGGTGTGCTCTGCAGCCACTCATGGGGCTGGGTCATGCACTGGGGGAGGAGAGGGGCTGTTCACAACAGAGGGACTCTCTTCCCTGAGCTTTACCACAGTGGGGAAAGATGATTGAGACAAAGAGGTAGGAGAAAAATGGACACCGGTAACCATGTCCCTGCTACCACGGGGAACAAGAAACTCTAAAGAAGGACATTTTCCTTTGCTATCTATGAAAGGACCAAGGAACCTTCTTGAGTCTTCTTATCAGTGTTATAAAAATGATCCTATGGCCCAGGAAATGGAAAATGGCACAACTCCTACTCGCCTCACCTTGCTTTAATAAGTCCCAGTGAAGGTTTGGTCACAGTCTCTTTCAGGAGAGTGCTCCCTCTAAGCTGCCCCTTACCAAAAGCACAGCATTTCACACTGTCTGGGATACAGCTTTCATATGGAGGACACAAGCTGGAGGTACTCTGGGAATTATGACTCTAAATAAGATATAGGCATTAGCAATATAGAATTACTGACATGAATTTTAATAAAAATATGTATTTATAATCCTATTACAATTAAGTACGTTGTACAAAACAGAGAATTACAGCAAGTGGACATGTCTTTAAGAATTCGTCAGTTTTATGAACGAAATATTATGAGCTGGGAATGCTCCTTGGCTTTGTTGTTTTTAAACATATTTTAAGGAGTAGCAGTAGTAGACAGTTTTTGCAGACTTTTGCAAACAAATGTGCAAGCCATTAGTGAATATTAAAGAATCTCTTATTGACAAAATGTCAAACAATTACATTCATAGTAAACCTTGCAAAGAAAAGAAGAAATTCAACAAATAATTTTTAAGCTACAGAAGTTTACAAGAAAGTGATCTCTAAAACTTACCATCAATGTCTTGTTCAATGGTATTTCTTTGCATCTGGAATATCTCTTTCAAACTCATCAAAGCAAACCAGATATCTTCACATTCGACATACTGTTTATCTTCCTGAGGATCACTGACCACGTAAATTTTAGGATAAACACAAAAAAAAAGAGAGAAAAAAACTATCTTACCTTCAAAAAGGGTTGAAAATCAACTTAAAAAACAGGAAAAAAAGGCAAACCCACATTCTATTTTACAAGTGGAACATAAACAAGAATCTTTATCAATTGAATTCAACATTTTCCATTACAAGAATAGTCTAAGACCCTCTCTTTAAAAACTTCCCTTCTTCTTTAGCATGAGTTAGCACAGACAGGTTGTAACTATAGATCCACAGCCTTATAGAGCTGCTTCATTTTTCTTCTCCCTCCCCACCACTCTGTGGTACAATTCTGGTTCATATGGCCATACAAAAAAACTATACAAAATATATGCTTTTCCTTCATGAACTTAAATTACACCCACTGCATCCAACTATGGCTTTCCTTTTAAACACATAATTGCAGAATTGTGTTGGAGCTGACTCGAGTTAGTGGCTTGTGCTGGGGCCAAAAACACTGAGACTGACAAAACGACAGGAATTTTGAGCTAACATTTGGTATGTCTTGGCAACGTTCTTCAAACTGTGAATGTTTGTGAGCTTTACAGCCTAAAAATGTTACAATAAGCACAATTTCAAATGGGTAACAATCAAGTTGTGTAAAATCCAAATGTAAAGGAAAGGACATGTTAGACAAAATATAATCAAATATTCCTAAAAGGACTTTAAACACAAGAACTACTATAATACATTTTCATAGTGGTTTATTTTTGTGCATGTCTATTACCAACAAATATTTACTATAGAAAATATATATATGTAAATATTTGTCACTAAATCCAGTCACCTACTGAAAATACATGTATTTAAAAAAATTTCTGGAGGCAAAAGAACTATCACAGCTACTTCCAACAGCAGGTGGCTTGAGAGAATATAATTCACTTAACTTCAGATTTTGGCACAAAGCTAAGCAGCAGCAGAACTGCCCAAACTCAGTCAAAAAGAAAGAAATACTTAGATGTGCAAGATAAATATTAAACTGAATAAAACCAAATTAAAAATTGGAAGAATAATTTGATAAAACTGTTGGATTTTGCGAACAGATCTGTTTTGTTACAATTCAGTGTAAGCTAATCTCTTGGGGAAACCAGTGCAGCAGTTAAGAGAGTGATAGAAGAGGAGATTAATGCTGGCTTAACTTTTATCACTTAAGGGTATCAACTCTTAACGAAATTTTCACTAAAGCATAAATTAAAAGCAGGTCTAGTAACACTTGGGACAGCACCTTATAGCCAAAGAGGAGAGTCATTCATACAGAACCCTGAGCCTCAAACACAGGTATTTTACATGAATAGCTCAAGCTTAAACCAAACAGATGAAAATAACAGCCCCTCTAACACCTTATAGTTCCAATATGCCTAAAAGATGACACTATTGGATTAAATCTTTGCTGCTAAGCAGGAAGGGGGAGTTTCACACTCTGAATCCCATGGGAATACTCCAACTACACTGCAAGAATCGTACCACAATCACTTTGAGTTTTGTACTTTTGAAAAACACTACAAATGCTTTGAGAGAATATTTAAATATATTTAGTATGCTTTGTCTTCTTCATTCACCAAAAACTGCAAGTGCTCTGTTTTCAGGCTGAACTGCTTAAAAAGACATAGTTTTACCTGCCTTAGAATCCATGGCACATGAACAGAATCCTCACCTGGCTTCAGGGTGTCTCATCTCACCTTAACACTGCCTTACTTCTGAAAGAAACTTTGATGGGAGTTGGTATATCAAATTCATACTAGCATTTCTTACATTAATAAAGGTATGAATAGTGTTCCTCTCCCATACTTCTCACTGAGATCCCAGACTTTCTCTCCAGCTCATTTCCACATTTCTGTAACACCAGTTACTCGCTTCCTTGCAGGGATCCCAAGCTTACTGACAGAATAATAAGGAATTTTGACATCCTGGTAAAAGCACCATGTGGGAAGATATTTGCTAGCCACTGCACAAAAGACCAGAGAACTAAATGAAACTTGTCTGACAAAAGAAAAGTGAAAAAATAATAAGCGCCTTAAGCTTAAAATGTGTTTTACAATGAAGCAGAGAAGCCTGGACAATTATTTATTATTGCAGATAGGCTAACAAGTAAATACATTCTCACCAGCAGGTAATTTAGACTTACTGGACAAAAGTTCTTATGTAGGCCAATTTGATTCTTATTTTGTTATTCCAGGAATCAGCCATTTTTAAGCAGCAAGGAGAAAACTTTGTGTGTTAATATATTAATGTGAAGTTAACACTATACAAATGCTCCATTCTCCTGTAACATGGATGCATGGATTTTCTTACTTTGGGGAACAATGACTTCATATAGTCTATTCCTTGGAATAACAGTCATTTCCTACCAAGAAATGATGCACCTGTCAGGATCAGCCTGGAAACCTCTTGCATAAACCTGTTCACTCTTGTTATCACAGCAGGGTGACTGTTCCACGAGCGGGTTCCTCCACTCCTCACATATGTCTCTCCTGACACTTGTCAGGAGAGCGCACGCTCTGCCTCCAGGTCCGCAAGCACTGCCAGTACGGGCTGGCAGGAGGGATCAGGTAACTGGCTCTACATCACCAACACTTCTATGCTCTTAAAATGCTGAAAGACAACAGTGCAAGGATAAAAAAATGAGAGGGTTACAGAAAGTTAAATGGAGTGTTGGAAATGTGTCCTGTTAACTGATCTAAAGACTGGAATATGTAAGTAAATAATGATGGGTTTAGATGCTGAAATCATAATTTATTGTCCTTTTTTTTTTTCTCAAAGTTTTACAAGTATTAGCATGTATAGGTTCCTAAACTAAATAAGGAATTTGAATGCCTATTATACAGAAAAAAAAAAAGAGCAAACCAAAACAAAAAGGCTTCCCATGTCACACATCACGGCTGGAAGAAAAAGCAAGTGTTCTGACAAAATCTCCCTAATGATAGAGACAATGACTGTCTGAAAAGGTAAAGAAAAGATGCCTGTCAATAAGCCCCCCTAATGCTCATATATTTTACATTTTATATCATTCTACTTAGCTACATATTTTCTTGATCTTTTTTTATACTGAATATTCTTGCATTTTATGCCACTATGGAACCAAATATGGAACCAAAATCAGTACTTCCAATGAACACTTGATCCCATATCAATAAATGAAATTGAAAGAAAACAAAATACAACTTTCTTTTGAAATCTTATTTTTAAATGAACAGTAAACTCGATTCCAAACAAATTTTTTTTAGACTGGATATTAGAAAAAAAATTATTTACTGGAAGAGTTGTCAAGCCCTGGAACTGGCTGCTCAGGGAACTGGTGGAGTCACCAATCCTGGAGGTATTTAAAGGTGTAAATGTGGCAGCTGGGGATGTGGCTTAGTGGTGGAACTGGCAGTGCTGGGGTATTGGTTGGACTTGGTGACTCTGAAGTTCTCTATCCTAAAAGATTTTAGGATTCTATAAAAAACCCATAATTTCCTGTATAAGTGCCATGTCAATCTACATTTATTTCTTTGTAAGTATAAACTAAAAGAGTATAAAGCTGTGATATCCATTATTTTCAGGGTCATTTGGCTCTGTTTCAACTATAGAATTAGGCTATAGTTGCATCTTTGACTTAGTAATTTTATGTATTATATTAATGTATCTTGTAACACCTTAGAATATTTATCTTTTTCAAGATATATTCACTAAAGTCATTCTATTTTTGGAAGAGAAAACCAGCATGTGATGAATCTATTTATTTATGCTCCAATATGGATCCAATCATTATGAGTATCATTTCTAACAACAGTCATTGTGACAAGAAAAAAATAAATTAATACACTACTTAGTATACATACTACACTGTCTATGCTCTATAATCTGGCAGAGCACAAACACTAATGAAGTGTCAGGCTCAACCATCTGCAGGCAATTTTCAATGATATTTATATCCTTGATAATTTGGTTTCCTGAGCTTTAAAGCATTAGTTTAGTTGAGTTCCTGTTTCAGCTGAAAAAGCTCTGATACTAGTTTGTAAAGCTTGTGATAGAAAACACGTGTTGATATAACTAGGCCAGGTTTAAAATGCAGAGAGTTGGAAATTTTTGGTGTATGGGCAGAATCTTTTCATAGATTTTGTTTCTTGGTGGTCCTCGCTAGCATAAAGTGGGGAACTGGACTACTGGTGAACTTCCTGCCTTCCTGTTTAGTCAAGGCAGAATTGAAATTCCACCCCAGGCCAAGCCAGACACACCAACAACTGCAGAAAACAACCTACCTGGCAACACAGAGGACAGGACCATGATGGCACGGGTAGGAGGTGAATGCTTCTGCTCAGAGAAAAAACTCACTGCTGTTATCCTACCTTGCTTTCACCTTAGGTTTGGAAAATATTTAGTACAGATATCTGAGCATTTATAGGAGAAATTGCAGCACACAGAATAGCTATTTTACTTTGCTGAATTATCTCTCAGGAACAAAAAAATAAAAGAGTATTTTATTCCCAATATTGTCAAATATTAACAGAACATATTTTAGTAGAATGTTACCCACTCTCCTAATCTACATAGCAAAGTAAGTCTTCTGCTTGCTTATTGAATGATTTTTTTATTTTTTTTTTAAATCTCCAAACCTAAGAATGTTTTGGTATGATATTTCCATCCTAACAAGTAATCATTTCATGGTGTTCCCTGCTCCATTTCAGCAAAATCCATTTTCTGGCCAAGACACGAAACTCAGCTACAGAAGGGAAATGAAATGAAGAGAGATCACTCTTTCTTACTGCAGAGTGAATCAGTAATTTGTGAATAAACACGTTTAAAAGATTTAAAAGTAACTCCAACACTTCAAATACAATCAGCAGGTATCCTACTCTTCTGTGAATTAAATCAATCTTTAATTTAATAATTATTCCATTCTAATGAAGATTGACCTTTAAGAGAAAACAGAATCAAAGGATGTAATTTGTTCTGTCAAAGTAATGCAAATATGCTATCTCTAGTAAAAAAATCAAGTAAGAACAAACCTATTATTAAGATGAAATTAGACAAGACTAATTTATACTCTCTCATATGTATTCATATAATAGCTACATGTATATATATATATATGTTTTTGGAAATAGTAGGGCTAAGGAGCACTTGCTGCAGCTCTCAGACTCCTTCTAGTACTATGAATTCAGAAAGCAACGAATGTACTCTACTATAATGGGTAGAAATGTACTTTTCAAATTCATTAGTGATAGAATACTGATTACAGAATCTCTCTTTTGCCAAAAAAAACCTGTTAAAACCAAAACAAGCAAACAAACAAACTCCCAAACCAAAACTCAAACCACAGCACTAAACCAACATTAAGTGAGGCTGCAATATTCCATCCCATATGAACCTACTCTGGGAAGAAATAAGATCAGAATGCAGGTATCATTCCTCACCAAAACAAATTTTTTTCTAGTTAGTTAGTTAGGTATTAACTTCTCAATAGAGACAAACAAGGTGATCCACAATCATTATTTACAAAGACCTATAATAGTTTTTCAGCACTACCATGTACCTGTCAGTGTGCAGATCTGGCTTTAGAAGAACAGACTTGAGATACTCTGTTTCTGCACAATTATCTGCCTTATCCACATTTATCACTGCAAAGCAAATCAGAATTAATATCAGTATCAATTGTTTTTCACCTTTTAGAAGAAAGAACATGAGCAAAAGAACAAAGAAAGATAACATTTCTTTTTTCTAAGGAGAAGCAACAATGGCAGAATCAAATTTGAGAGGTCACGTGGTCTAATGGTGTGTCACTGGCAGGTTTATGTGCACACTGTCAGAAGAGATACAAGCAGCATCTAAGCATGCCACGCAGCTGTCACTTTCTGTTAATGGCAATAGCAGTCATGATTTTAAAAGCCAGTGGTCTTTATTGCTCTGTATTTGAAGTGATTTACTGTATTTTCTTCCACTGAGGAAGCTAGTGATAATGATAATGTATGGCAGAGTGCTTGTCCTTTTTGACAGCCTCAGTAATTTAATCCCCCTTCCCTGCCACAATATTCCAATAAGAGAAACCTCTAGACCAATGGACTGGAGCAAATCCACAGCCTGGGGAGTGTGTGCGACTGCTCTGAAAGCATTTCATTGTTTTAATTTAAAACACAAACACAAGGATCAGCTTTTCATTTTTGTACTATTAATATGGCCTACTGTGAAAGTTAGCCTTCGTTTGGAAAACATATTAAAAGAATGAGAAGCAGAGTTTTAAGAAATTCCTTAAGAAGTTTTGGGGCATGTTATATTACGAAAGTAGCAGATTTCTTGCAAATACTGTCGATGCCCTAAGATTTTTCTTTCCTCCCATTTTAGGCAACACTATCAGTTTGCAACTATCAATAAACTACTGTGAAAGATTATAAATATTGAAAAAGTGTTAAAGGAATTAACTTTTAGTTTTTTTAAAGAAAGAAATGCAACTGGAAAAGTTTTGCTAGGACAAACCAAGAATGAATATAACACTCTAAGAATCAAAAATAGCTCTTCATTTGTTTTCATTTGTTTTTGAGGGGAGGTAGAGCTAGAGATTTGTGTCTTTAAAGTCCAACATTTTTAATATTTACTCTCTTCTAGTTACTTCTCACTGTACTCACAAAAGATCTTTTTCACTCTCCACGTCACATTTAGGTTTCATTTTCCTATGTGCTGACAGAAATGTTTAACATATTTCACTGTCCAAAATAAACTTATTTGTGTAAACAGAAAGTACCAATTCTACCAAGGAGCCAGGTATTGGAATACACCACCATGAACAGAGGTATGAAGGCCTAAATTCCTTTTCAGAGGGATTTATTGAAGGATCTATCTCTATTAACGTCCTAGGAAGTGCACCTTCCTGCTTTTCCAGTTTCCTCCAAGGCTGCTCCTCAGCTCTTACTTGACCAGCAGAACCACTCCTGGAAATGGGATACAGGCAGAAAACAGCCCGGCCAGCTGCTGAGTCATTCAGTCAAAGAAGTCTCCAATTTGCCACCTATTTCTTTACTAAAGGAAAACAAAGCATTGGTGTTCTGTCTTTTAATCTCCACTTTCCACTCACAATTTCTTACTTTCTTAGGTTAAAAGAAGCTGTTATTGTCATCTGCTATTCTTTTGGACATGTGGATGACTTTCCACATGTGCTGTTCTCGCGGCCAAGTGCTCCTGGGGCCACCACAGGAAGCGATGGGGAGGCAGCAGGGAGACAGATGGACAGCCAGAGAACTTCAAAGGAAACGCCACATCAACAGATTCCTCCCTTTCCCATAAGCATCCCAAATGGAATTTCCTAAGTTTACTAATTCTGTATCTAAAACAATTTTAAATGAAAATTATTTACAAACATAAAGAGTTCAAATTCATTTCACTCAATGGAAAGATCCAGACTAGTAAGTAAAACATTCGGCACAAGAACTCCATTCAAGTTTGGGGCAGCAGACTAATTATAGTGAAAAAATATTTTTAGATCCCAATGAATAACATGCTTTCATATCACCCCACAGGACTGCCTGAACTTGGAATCACAACATTGCTCCAAGGCATGGAACATCTAATATTTCTATCCAATTAATTGCAAAAATAATTCAAATTAACTTGTGACAGTTTGCATCTAAGATTACATTTTTGAAGTTAGTCCTAAAGAAGCACTAAAAGGTGAAGATTACGATGACCCTGGAACCTTGTTAGACATCTCTGCAATTCAAAACATTAACACAGCTGTTCTGTTAGAGTGTATTTTTTCATAGCTCACATTCTGCAAAACAGCCTTGTGATGAGGCAGAGTTTCACCACAGTGAAGAAAAAGGTGCTTCACAGTGTTGAGCTTTAATGGAGAAAAGTAATAAACACATGGAAGTGTAACTGTTTTCTGATGCACAGCCTTAACATTTGAGTTATGCTGAGGAACTCACCTTTTAAAATAGGGATCTTCAGACGTTTATTTATTAAAAATAAAACCCATCATCCTTCCCCCACCTTCTGTTCGTCTGTGCTACTTACACTTGCACTTCAAGTTTCTCAAATAGCCACATGTTCACTTAAGACAGAAAAGTTTTCAAAAAAAGAAAGCTTTCCAATTAAATTTCACATAAAATCCTTGCAAGATGTCATAAATCTACTTCCACTGTCTGTTCTCTAGAACCACTGTATACAGTGAGAACAACACATTTCAACCTTTCATCACTCTTGCTTTCTAGTTATTTTCTTGCCATCTCAGCATTTTCACATTTGTCTTGTTATTTAGTAAAATAATAATGTTTTTTATTAACAGCACTTATGAACTAACCGTAGCCTCATGATTTAAATAATTGTGACCCTGACAAGAAACACGTCAGTGTGGTCAGCAGTAGATACAACACTTAATGCCATGGGGAGTCAAGGGGTATACAGTGCAATCCTACAGTGTATGAACTTCCCCATTCAAGTTGCTGTTCCAACACCTTGGAAAAAAGAGAATGATCTTCTAAGTGTTCCTAGTGAAAAGGTCATAGTTGAAAAAACCCAATTCATGTCAAGTTACATGCTTGAACCACCTGTGAAAATGGAAATTCATGGGATCTTCTATGTCCCGATCAATGGAGCTCTACTACATTGTCTTTCAGTAAGATTCTGTTGGTTTTCTGGTATCTCACATGTCAGGCAATGACAGCAAAGAGCGTGCAAAAGGTATGGAGAAACTTCAAATGTTTTTTAGGTGATCAATCTCACAGAGCCTTCTGTATCAGTTAAGATGATTCTAAAACAGTCAAGCTGTTCCACTTATAGATAATATAAATGCTTTTTTATTATAAGAATTAGTGATTTTTCAGATTACTTATGGACTTACCCTGATTTTCTGCATGCAAAAGTCTAAAAGACTATTAGGTTCCTTCTAAGCTCAAAGTAAATTTCTTTCTACCCATGCAAATCTCATTTTTATTAAAGAAAATATTCAATTAACCTCAAATATTCAGCATACTCAAATCTAATTAGACATGAATAAGAGATGCAGCAAAGCTATAGTAAACACACACGCAGATTTCATTACTACTATCTTACTGGCTTCTCAACTGGCTTTATCAAAAAGCAGACTCATTAGGTTTCTTCTCCCCTATATGCAAAGTTAATCTTGAGTAGAAATCAGATGACAAATTATCTAAGTAAACCTCTGCAAATAACAACCACACCAGTATTATGCTGCAGAATACAGTCCTGAAGCAATTAAGACCAAAAAACACCTTTTGATACTGATTTGTTAGGCTATTTTGAAGTTTAAACAGTTCTATAATGGATATTTAAGCAGCAAATAGAAAAAATCAGTTATGAAGCCCGGTTAACATTAACAGGAATGATTCAATACAGCACTGCTAGATTGGAAAGCCTTAGGAATCACTCTCTACAATACAATGGCACAACACTACTTTCAAATATCACAGCATGTAATGTATTCAGGTTTCACAGTCTTAAAAGTCTGAAATTTTATTCTGTATTCATCATAACTTCACTGTATTTTGATCGTTTAACTTTGCAGAGTAAATACTTAAAAAACTAATACTATGCTTAGACCATACCTAGAAATCAGAATAGTGTAAGAATTTTGTACCTTCTGAATGCTTGTGGTAGTCAAAGGAATGTGAATTCAAGGCAACTTGACATGCAGGATTAAGTATTATGAAGTAAATAGCAATGTATTAGTATTAAACATAGATGAATAATTTCCCACTTCAAAAAGTTCTTACTAAAGGACCACTGAGTATTCGCAAGTGAGGCTTAAGTCCACTTACATATTTTCTCTTCCCACTGTATTTTAGTTGTACATGGTTAGATAGAATGCCTTTTCTTTTGCTGTACCACCATATACCTATAGAAAACTTAGATGATGATAATGATCTTTTAAAAATACATGTATTTCAGTTGTGTATAACCTAATTTTAGAAGGTATGTGCTTCCAGCTTATTTAAATATATTGTAATGTCACCACTGCATACAGAGGCCTACTTCGCTATTTCATTTTATGCCTAACAATTGCACTCTTACCTCATTTCTTAAAAACCATCACTAGTATTTCCCAAAATATTTGGGAAAAAGACCAAGACAACCCGTACAGAGATAAATGCAAATATAATGTATAGGAAGTAGGCTTTACTGCAGGCATTTTCCTGAGAGAATTGAAGGGAAGAAACAGGCCTGTCCAGGAATACATCACACTCCCCAGTGCTACAGTGACTACCTGTTGGTTTTGGAAGTGCCAGTGGGGTGTCCTCTGCAAGGAGATCATTTCATCTGCACTGCACACGCAGCTGCCGTGTTGTGTCATCTGATGTAATTCCTAACTCCGTATGACCAGGGGATGGAACTTTCATCCAGATTCTCTCCACTCCCTATTTAAAAACTAAACACTGACATAATACAAATTACTTTGTGTTTCTTTAAGTGTTAACACAAACCAAACACACATCCATGTAAGTCAGCAGCTAATTCGTACAGTTAACACTGACTGACTTTGACATAGACACAAGGAGAATGTAAAGCCCCAGGGTCTGCAGTTCAGAACACTGTTGCAACAAATACTGTTTTATATTTGATGCTTAAAATATTTGTGCAATAGTCAATAGTCTGCTGGGCAGAAGATTAGTTTATGGCTATCTTTACGTACAAATGCTAGCCGAACCACTAATTTTAGCTGCCATTATTTTCAGCTACACAGCAAAGTGATCCTGTAACTGCTTGAAATAGTTTCAGTAATATTAGGTACCAAAGTTTTCCAAATGGAAAATAATTGTTAGTGCCTCCTGCAGACTATACCATAAACAGTTCAATAAAAATCCATCAAGTCACAAAATAGGTATGTAAAGTAACTGTATTTATATGGAATTCAACTTCAAGTACTGAACTTGCCTAGTTAAATCAAACATACCTTTAAAAGTTAAAATTGACAATACGATAATAAAGGTAATACTCCAATTGTTCTTCACCAGAGCCTTTTCAGGTTGTCTTTAACCAAAATTACATTTTTCTCTTCCTTATAAAACTGTTTCATAGTATAAAATTGTTTCATAGTGTTTGGCAAAGTCTAGAGCATTGTGTGCAGATAAATTGTAATAAGCTGTATATATTTAAGTGTGAATGTCAGACTCGACAGGAGTCACAAGTATTTCCTCAGGTAACTGCAATTTGAACTAAAAAAAGGCACTATGGGTTCCAAATTGGAGTACGTAGGAGAGCACTGAAAGATGACATTCTTCAAAGAGCAAAAGAACATGCTGGAGTACACAAATGTCAAAAATTTTTTTTTTTTACTTCTTCCATTTCTTTTCAAGTTCATAACTTCATTAAAAATATTTCTGCTATGTGGAAATATTTTGACAATTTTTGATTGTAAACTTAAATCAGTTGAAATACTAAATCATACTCAAAAGATTAGCTTTCTAAACTCAGGGAACTGCAAGTCAATATTCTAATTTATTATGGAGATAACTTACATTTTTCCAACTAAATTACATAATTAATCAAACTGAAAAGGAAGTGTATCCTATTGTAAAAATATCCATCATATAGAACAATTTCCATTGCTGTCAAGTCCTTTCAATATTTGATGAAGTAATTTTACCCCCTCCTTTCAAAAGACATTTCCTTTTATTATGTATCCTAAGACACTTTAACTAAAAACCCAAATCTGAATATTTCAATAAGGTTGTTTTATTATTCAGTAGATTCATGGAAATTTTACTAGGATGACAGAAAAAATTCCACACCATTCTGTCTCCACTAATACAGGTACACGGCTTCAGCTGGCAATATTACTGGGATTAGCATAGAATGATGAAATATTTAAAGGAATTTTTTTTTCTAAAATCTAATAAATCAAATGACTGCCAAATGTCATTAAAGTGATGGTCTCTGACTTGAATATGCTTTTCATATTCAAATTCGAAAAGAAAGAGATGAAAGCCTGGAAAGGTTACTCAGTTTCAACTAATAACCTCAAGCACTCTACATTCACATGCATAAAAAATGAAATTGGCTCTATTGTCTAATTTTACTTCAGAAACAACTCTTTTCTTCTTGCACTGAACAGATGTATTAGCATCTGTATTTAAAGGGATATGCTGAGTGGTTTTGTTCGCCCCAAAGTATTTAACAGCTATGTCAGACTAGTTTGTACACAGACAGTAGCTTATAAATCAAGTTCAAATACAATATCCTGTATTATAAAGTATTCCTTTTACATATCTTAAAATTTGCTTGACATATTTAACACTTGTAATTGCATACAGTAGGCAAAGAATATTACACTTTTTCTAGGCTAGTGGGGTAAATTCAAGTATTTTGCTTTCTAACTTTTAACGAAGCAAATAACTGAGTCACACTACTAGAAATTGCAAGAAAAAGTAATAAATTATCTTGGAGCTTAGAAGTCAAGACTGTTCTGAGTCCCAGTTTTATTAATACTAGATGTTAATCAACATCTACAATGGAGAACACAAGCTGATTAAAAAAGGTATTTACAAATAAAAAATATAGAACTACTTAAGAACAGCAGAGCTAGCATGCCATATTTCACCTCTAACCACTCACACTGTTTGGCCATGCTTTAAATATATATAGCATCCAATACATGATAGGAATTAATTTTAAACAACTATTTATATTTCTATGATGCAGAGTGAAGTATGCTATTTAAATCTTTTCCTAACTTGTTTGTTTTTAAGTCTTGGTCTCATTTATTAGGTACTATTCAAGTGAACAATGGGTAGATTGCAAATTATTGTCCACAAATCATTCTACTTTAATAGGAATAAAAACTACTCTTTACATTTAGAATTTAAAACAAGATGTAATGCAGAATTTGCTCTAACAGAGAGAACGGGCACGTATGAAAATAAAGAATATTAAATGCTTTCAAAGAATCTCTCTAAGAAACTGGTTCAGTGCTTTAATTTCACGTGAGGAAAACAAAACCTGGGCAAGATACTTAGTCTATGTCAGAATTGTTTCTCTACCATTGAATACCTACTCTTTGTAATCAATGCTACCCAGAGAATGGGAAGAATCACTGAACTCCAACAAGCTTTAGGATTTGGGTAAGTACTAAATGCATTGGACATTACGTCCTTGAAAAACTCAAAATAAAGGGAACTTCTACATGGTAAGACCAACTTGAACCCTATCTTTACCAACACTCAAAAATATGTACACTTCGGTCCTTAATGTTTTGTATATTTATTTCCACTCATACACTTCTATTTCAAGCAGAGAGCATATAAGATAAACTATAAGCTACTCTCCAATTATCACAAGTAATCATCCATTTTCTGTCAATACGTAATGACTATCAATATTACTTGATTGACAAATACATTTATTGAATGACAAATTATCCTCTTCCTCTATCAGGTGCTGTGATCATCTTATCAGCAATGTCAGAACAGAGCCACAAAGGAATCCTATTACAGGAATGTCAATGTAACGCCAGTATTCAGAGACACAAACATTATTCATTAAGTAATTATGATTAACAGAGCAACATGCAATCATATACACATAAAAATACACATTACAAAGAATTATTCTATCCTGTATTCAGTGACTGTTCATGTTAGGAACAACATCTGCCTTCATTTAGAAAATAAACTGAATTTTTAAAATCTGTATTTGAAAGCTAATCCCTTTAGGGAAAAAACCCACCTCTCAGTATAGGAAGAAAGCAGAAGTATCAGTTTAGCATTTTCATTTGTTAAGAGTGCATCTGTAGTGAGAAAAATCTATTGCACAACTTTAATATAACTCTTCCATTTATTTATTTATTATTTATTTCTGGCACAGTAGAATCAAGCCAAGTCAGTAACACAGGGTAATACTAAAAGCCTAAAATTTTAGTTCTCTAAATTCCAATCAGATAGTCACAAGCCAACACTGAACACTCAAAAATCTCCCTGCAGTACACCAAAGGCCCTCAAGTCCTGCAGAAGAACATAAAGAGAAATCAAGTCAGCCAAAATTTAAAAATTGCAATACAATGTCCAAATAATTTTCTTTTTTTTTCAATGAGTACAGATATCACATAGGAGGAAATGCAGTAGTCAAGCAGGTGCACAAAAAAAGCACAATAAAAGTATCTATTGCTTTGTTATACATAAGTTTTATGCTTTACACCTTCTCACATTTCCACAAACATGTTTCATTCACCAGGAGAACCCCAGGCAATTGGTATTGCTTTTTAATGGTGTTTAAGAGGGATTTTCATGTCAAAACTAATTAGAATTTGAGCTCTTAATTTACAGGTAGAGGTAATGACAGTTGTATCAATAAACTGCTATTAAAGCAAGAGAATCCACTCATGGCATCTGCAACAAACGAGGGACCTACAGAAAGTAACAGAACCACCACTGAATAAATTGGTTTTGCCAGCAATTACCTTATGGCACATTTTAAGACAACTTGGAAGCTGACAGCAGTAAATTTTATTGTGATAAGCGAATGCTATATAATCTCCTGCAAGGATACAGCAAGATGTGAGGGTGAAAGGGAGGAGGGGATGGAAAAGACTTTTAATTTTATTTTTTTTTTAAATATAAAGACCATGCCAAAGAAAATGCAAATTCCCAGTTTTGATGTCTATTTTGAGGATCTGAAACAAGGCTTTTAATCAATGTATTATACATCAAATTGATAATGTTAACTTCTGATTATTCAAATGTATGAAATATTCATAGAGAACTGTCCAAACTTTTACATTTCTCAGACTTCTTTTCTCTATTAATTATCATGCCTGGAAGCTTTTTAGTAAAAGCAGCAGCCATCAGCCTGACTGAACCTGACAAGCTAGCAAGGCCCAATTACACTGGCACTCTGTGGCACTTTGATGTACTGGAAACGAAAAGAGATAGGGGCAAATTGTATAGCACATTATGTTAATGACTTGATTTAATCCAGCCACTAAACTTTATGTAGCCTGTTAAAAAAGATGCTAACACTAATTATGCCACTTTGGAAAGGAAAGAAGGGGACAAGCATTTCATACCGACAAAGTGAAGCTCATAAATGTTGTAAATGAAATGAAACAAAATGAAGTAATCTATGATTAATCATACATCATAGACAAGAAGAAAAGAGAAAGAAGCAAGTGGTAGAGCTAAGTACTGGAAAATCTGTTAGATACCCTTTATGATCAACATATCTAAGAAATAACCATGAACTGTCTAATTTGCAACATGCAAAAAAACCCCAGTATGATCTTAAATGGCTTAAACAGTTTGGCATACAACTCAGATTTATAGGATAATTAGCATAACGATCTCTAAAAATCACAAGTCTTATTTACAGTGTTTGATTACCAGCAGAATATTTATCTCAAAAGATAAAAGGCAGTGATTTTTAACCTAAAAAAATACAAATTCGATACCAATTTTGACCTGCTGTATTCTATAATTAACCCAAGAATTCAAATAAACCAAGGCATATTTTTTAAAATCCGATTTGCATCAAACATGACATCTTAATAGTTTATAGCTTTTATTGTTTTATCTAGCCTTTGTGAACATGCATTTGATTACCAGAGGAAGAGATCAATAGAGAGAGGTAGAAATTGATGAACCTGAAATGAATCCACACACAAAATCCTCTCAGAAGTGCTCTTAAATAATTATGATAAAATAAAATACAGGATGACTAGAAGAGTATAGAGCAAGTGTATTACAGTTCGACTTACTCGTGGTGAGCAGCAGTCACTTTAGTTCTCAAATTACCGGTGAAAATTTTTTAACATTTTGCACATAAACAATGCAATTCTTTCTTCAAAAGTACCTCCTGTATCTTTCTGAAGCATACACAGGTGATAGCGTTTCTAAATCCCTTCTACAGCTTAAAAAAAAAAGGAGCAATATTTCTCAGACAAAGAATTTCTTCTTGTTAGTTGCTTTGTAAGATGTCTCGCGCCTGGAGAAAAACATTTAAAAGAAAAAATCAAACTGCCTCTAGGATATCACACTGCAGAACATTAAAAACCATGAAGACTGATAGGATCTAACAGTACACCTCTGGTCCTTTAAAAGAAGGCTGAGACAGATCAGAAAAGTATTAACTGTTAGAAGTATTATAATCAATTCTAAGTACTAGTTGTTTTTTTTAAGATTGTTCAGTCAATATTAGATCTGAAAGTATGAAATATTTTTTTTTAGAGAACTATCCTACTGAAATATTGTTCAAAGTAAATTTTCCCAATTTGTATTATGCTGTGTTATTTTGCATATATGACTTCATGCTAATTAATTGCTGGTTTTGAGAGTAAGAAAATACCATTGGTGTACTTGTCCACAAATAGTGACAGAGAAAGAAGTACAGCTGAAGTGAATGGATACTGTACATGTACAACTTTATAGAAAACTAATGTTAGATACAGCAAAGCTACTTTTAGAGGACATCAAGCTTAAAATATTTTCCTGTCTTGCCAAATAATTGCCATAAACACTCTGACTCAGCTGTTTAATATTTGGGGATACTGGACTTGAAATAATACCATCATTGCTGTCAGTTTTTATTGATTCAACTGGATCTTCATCTTGTCTATCATCTTGATCTGAAAAAGAAACATTAGAAGAATCAATGTAGTTAAACCCCCCTGCATTGTGGTCCATCTGAGACTTGCTGAGGAACCTGGTAACAATACATTTGCTTTTCTAATAAGTTTAGAATAAATGCCAGGTAAATCTTCTCTTCCTTGCAGAAGATTAACACTGCAAATCAATGACCTTTTGAGTCATCTAAACTGTATATAAAAAAATAGTAGTGCTTTCCAGATGAAAGTTGAGGATTGGAATGATATAAGTCCTGTGATGAGCTGAGGTATGAACAACTGTTGGTTTTACGTAAGAACATGGCCTGAATTTGTGGATTTCCACTGACTGTGTCTAACACCACACACACGTAAAGAACGTATCTTTTTTTTTAATAAAAAAGTAGTTCTGTATGCAGGTGGATTATTTTCTAGAGCTTTCAGGGTTTTTTCTCTGAAGCAAATTACTTATAAGCATAACAGGGACTTGACATCATATTTTTCCAATCTTTCTAATGAATTCTTATGCAGAAGCTGCAAACAAATGACCACAAAATTTTAGCATTCGGCTTGTGCTTTTACTTGCTCTTGTGGACTTGGTTTATTTCAATGATAAACAGTTTAAGCTCAGAGGTGGAACAAGATGACCTGGCTTTTATAATCTTTAAATAAATCTGCCTTTAACAACTTTGTCACAAATATGATAAGACATACTACCCCTCTCGCTGCCTGAAAGGATTTCAGATATCAGCATTGGCTGTTATCTGCAGACAAAAAGAGCATATTCATTAAAATAGTCTTTAGAACAGCATAGTTCTAAGGGAGAATATAAAGACATTTAAAATAGAAGCCAGGTTTCCTTTAATATTTTATGAATCTAGGTCAGATACCAGATTTTTGCATTCAATTACAATACAGTTTCCATTTGGGAAGAAAATAACACCACCATATCCACCACCCAGCTTCAGCTATAAAGTACGCCAGAATATAATTTCTGTCATGAAGCTTCTCATAATGAGGCAGCTCCCACTGCTAGGAAGAAATGCTTAAGAAAATGGAAAGAGACATAGATTTATTAAGAAAATACAGTTACTTATTCATAAAAAATGAATTCTACCTTCTGGTTCCAATTCTTCAGTTATTTTTGTCTCGTCTCCAGAAGTAATTGATGTTTGGTCAGCTAACTGCTCCTCTGACAGATGTGAGAGCTCTTCTTTCTCCTGTTGAATTCCTTCAGCCATCTCCTTCACCTTATCATCTGCTAGCTTTTCTTGTTTAACCTCCTGTACCACATGCCACATAAAAAGATAAACTTACAGTCTTTGTAACACCCCTTGAATAGTAAAAGTTACTGAAGCTCAGAACTTGAAGAGTTATGACCCACATTCATTATACATAGCTTTTAAACAATGGTATTGCTTATGCAGCACAGGAAACAATGAGAAGTTGTCAACTGCAGTAACAAATAATTGATACAGTAAAAAGAAATTCTCTAATGATGTGTATTTGTGAAAACATAACTATTATAATCATTTGGTACCTGTCAACATATATACAGCCTCTTAGATTTCCGTATTCATTTAGATTTCTGCTCTTTCAATTCTACAAGACTCAGTTAAAAAACAAAACAAAAAAAACACCTCACCATCACCTTATTCAGTTAGCAATTTTATAACTTAAATTATACAGTATTTTCTGTTTGAAAAGTAAACTAATATCATCTAAAAAAGAATCAGCCTTGCTACAGTACAAAAATGTTATCTAAGGTAAAATATCTTTAGTGCATAACTTACTCCTTCCTTTTTGAGTTCAGTTACATACAATAAGACCTCATCAGTGGATACAACATTACAGGGCTATGTCCAGGATGGAAACTTACTGAAGACCCAAGTCAATCATCCTAAACCCCATAAAAGGGAGGCCCCTTGAGCTCTCCTGGAGCACAGTGGCTGTGCCTGCAACTCCCCCTGGATGGAACAGCTCTCAGCGCTAACAAACCCTCAAATCTGAGACACTTAAAGAACTGTCATTGATGAGGCCTGGGCTGATATCCCTCCATATCTTCACATTCCTCAAGGTGCAACCCTTGCTTGTTAGGAAACACTATGGGATTTGATGTGATCAACTCACTGAACCCATGGTAGGTACCTTTTAGGTTGAAAAGTACCCGTACACGCATAGAAATAGGTGCACACATCATTTTACCTGTGTGAATTGACTAAAGTATAGTTCATCTATAGTTAAGTCATTGCTATATATGCAGTCAACCCTAAGAAACGGCTTTGTAAACGTTAAAATACTCAATGATTAAGTGTTGCTTAATTTTTCTGCACCCTTATCTTTGCATCCTTATCTTGGTACCCTTACTCCCCTGTGCATTGCCGGCTGCAGTGTAAAGCACTCCAAACTGCCTCTAATGTGACTTTCCTTGTATGATTTACCATCTGTAGTAACTGTGAGTCTCACCAACCTCATGCATATTTTCACAAATTCACATTAAACCCTGCTTTTGCCAAAACCTTTGATGGTATTTCTTTAAGTGGCCAAACCACTTGTTCCCAATACATGTTTAGCTATATTCCAAAGTTATCCCATTTCTTCATCATTTCCCCTTGCTATATAATGGCAATTTATAGAGGGAGAGATGAAGATGCATGGATCAGGAATGTATTGGCTGATTTTCCACATTCAGCTTAACCAATGGCCTATGATATTTTCATGCTCAATACCACTTTAAATCTAGCATTGCATAGTCAAGTCATCAGTAACTGTCAATCCTATTAATATAGTTAAAGGCATCTTTATTCATTTTAGTATCGCTTAAGGCCAATTTTGCAAACACTTGCTGTGGTCAAATAAAATGTTTAAATATTTGATCTGGTACTAGAAGTCAGCAGAGCTACTCAGAATTTTAATAGTAAGCACATGATGAACTCAAGCTGTAATCATAATAAGAGTAATTCACTGCAAGTTGGCCCACTTCATTCCATTACACTGTTCACAGAAACACACTTTTTAAAAACGCACAACTGAAGAATCAACTCTAAAAATATTTAGTTTACTTCCTGCCTGAGCTCTTCTTTTGTAAACTTCATATTGGCACAGTATATCACAGTGTTGAGGTAAAAAGATAAAAGACTGAAAGGTCTTGAATATTCTCTAAGAATGAGAAAAACATGAAATAATCTGTTCAGTAGATTAGAGGAAGGCTACGTTATTTTAAATGTATATAGCTGTAAATAAAACACATAAATATATACTGAAAATATAAAAAAATTCTGAATTAATAAAGTTGAAAAACAGTTAAACATGGCCAAAGGCTTCATGTAACTTTGTACAGTAAATAGAAGAGTGGTTTATAATTTGAGAGAGACTGTCAGATGGGCCTCTTTTCCATAAGAACTTTCAATGTAAGGAAGAAATACTGAATAAAAAGTAAATATTAATCCAATAGATGAAGTATAAATACAGCTGAAACTTTATGAGCCTCATTCAGCATATAATCTGTACTGGGTCCATTTTTGTATTTAACAGCTGGTCATAACTTTAGCGTATTGTACAAATGTCCACTTAAAAGGCAGCTTTGAAATCACCAACAACAGAAACTACACTTTTCTGGGCAATATTCCTGAACTCCAACATAGGTATGACCTCACATCTTGAGAAAATAATTTTTTTCAGAAATATACCTCTTTCTACTTTGATCTTGTCAAGGATTTCATTTTTGTCTGCTAAATCAGATTTGATAGCTGTCTCTAGTTTAGCAATTTGCAGTTTCAGTTGCTGTTCCTTTGATTTCCATTGCTGTTCATGGGTCATACAGAAGACACTGCAATAAAACATATGGCATGTGAAAAACTTTCAGAAATGAGGTTCGACAGAAAATAATAAAGAAAAAAGCTCTTAGTGGCACAGAGACCACTGTCATCATGTCTTAGGAATTAAGTAAACACATGCTGGTCTGCTGCTGTTGAAACCAAGGCGCCTTTCTCAGGCTGCGGTTAAAAAACATGAAAGAGTTTGTGGGATGAGCAAAGGAACTGGCCTTAATTTAGAGCTCCAAAGTCAAAAAGTTGGCAGCATGCAACATTTGTGGGACTAGAAAAGGAATTCAGATGCATATCCCAGAGTAATCCACAACTCCAAACCTCAGCAACTGACAACTAACAAAACCATTCTTTCCACATACAAAACCTCTTAATGTAGAGAACTGGGATCATCCACCTGATTTCTTTTAAATCTGTGAAACATGCAGAGCCTAAAGTCAGTTGCCTGTTCAAAGAAACACCGACCACAAAGTGACAACAGTCTTCTCATACTGTAAAACAACAATTCTGATACTGATTAAGAAGCACATTTGAAGTAATCTTTCTCCTACTTTAAGAAATAAAAACCAGAGGTAGGCAAAGAAATTAGAATAACTATTTTGCCTGTAACACGTTATTTACTTGTAAACTACCAATCTATGTGCAATAAGGATTGCAGGGACACAGAATTAGAACTGCTGAAACCACAACAAAACGTGTAACTCAGATTGAAACAAAATTAAGTACATTACATCATTTACAGTATAATTCCCAGTAGGCAAAAAGACAAAGCAATGCAATGAGCTTTCATGTAAATTAGACAGTGAGCGCTATGGTCTTCATATTATTTTTGTTCAATACTTGCATTTTTATTTACTAGGAAAATTTCCATCTTAACTAAGCACAAACCAGCTTATTCACTTTTGTTTTCTGTGCAAAATCAGAAATTGTAGGTTTCTTTAAAAAATTGAGTCAGTTCTTCAACATTTCACTTTGGTGAAGCTCATTAGTTAACAAACACTGTATTTTTAATACACTTATATATCTAAAATCTTCTGACACCTATATATCTATATCAACTTCTCTCTCCCAGGGATCTATGTGACAAGCCTTGACCACAAAAACAGAGAGGAGAATGAAATGTTGCAAAGGGACAGCCCGAACAGGGTCACAGACTCTACAAGCAGACTGAAAGAGTTCTGAGTACCTACAAGTGCATCTATATCTAACATATCTGAAGAATGAAAATTAAACAAAAAAATACTATAGCATGAAATGTTGACTTTAAAATATATGGCAAGGGTTTATATCCCTGATTTGTGTTCGTCATAAAACCAGTTCTATTTCTCTGTACTTTGCCTTTTTCTCATACTGTATCTAACATATTTACACAGTTCTGGGCATAGAGCATCTTATAGTGTGACTGAGTGTTTTTACAGCATGCATGAACTCAAGCAATGCTTCTAAGTCCTGCAGTAATATATGCTTCTGTCCTATAATTTTGAAGTCAATATGCAGGGAATATAATGCAGTGAATCCACTATCATTCCACAGTACTGCATAGGTACTGAAGAGATACAGCAGGTTCTCCAATTGCTTACAGTTTGATTGGCACCTGTAAGGAGAGCACTGATCTCATCAAAAAAAGAAATACCATCAGTTTGCACACTTCTGAAAATGTTTTCAAGTTTTAGTGACCACAATAACTAGCTATATGCGCATTCACTACCTTTAGGTACAATTACTTCACATAAAGATGTAGCTATATATTTCAGTTTTTCAGAAGACCATGGCAGAAAAATCTTCAAGAGTTACTACGCTGATAGATCAGAATGTAGATGTTTAAATGAAGAACATTAAATTTAGAGGACAGGTTTTATCCTAGCCTATTTAACGCTAATGTTTATGTCAGTTTGAATTGAGTCCTCTTGTGTCGCTTTCTTCCTTTGAATTTTAAGATTACTTTTACTTGAATTCATGCAGAATTTCTTTTATATTTACTGTATTTCATTGGAGTTGGAGCCATCTGTGTAACTATAATGGTCAACCACATCTGGCACCATTTCCTTTGGAGGGAGTTTAAGCATTGCTAGATTTACATTACAAGGTCATATGAAAACAATTCCTCCAAACCTTTTATCCAAATGAATTGTTTTCTTGGATACTGACTAAATAATAAGAGTCAACTGACAAATTCATACTTGTTCTTTGCAAACTTTTCAGATCCAGTTCTGCAGTCTTGGCTTTGGCAAAATTCCCATCAACGTCAAATACATTTCCTAAAAATAACATTAGCAGAGAATGGGTCTATGCCTCTTTTCCTCCATCAAAAAAAATGAAAATAAAATAATTATTAATTATCTGGCAACTGCAGACACTGGCCTATCCGCTGCTAGCAATGGGTAAGCTGTAGTAAAGTTGCATTGGTCAAATGAGTGACTGAAAAAGCTGATCATTAAAAGGTGGTTATAATGAAATGATCCATTTCTCTTTCCAATTGTTACCTGTACAGTAACATTGAATGATGAAGCATGAATCAATGTTTAAATGGGAGTATATGAAAAGACAGATCATTTTAGTATGAGAAAAGCTGTATTATAGATCACTGTGTTTTTAATTACATTTCTTAAGACGTAATCTACTACTTAAAGAGTATTAGAACAAGTATGGAAGTTGGTCTGTTTCAACAGAACAGATGAAATACAGCAGAGCCTGATGGAAGTTTCCATACACATTTACTGATATGATGAACTGCAGCATGAACATATTTACATGTGTGCACACACACACTATGCATATGCACGTTCCAGGATATGGTTTTTAAGATATGAGATACTTAAACAGAGAATATACACCCTCCATGCATTACAATTGTTAAAGGTTTGGAGGAAATATCTATGAGGTAACCTTAGTAAACTTGGTTCATGTAAAATGTATATAAAATAGGTAAACTAGGAGGTAAAACTGAATTTAAGTTGCTATAAAATTATGAGAAAAACCAGCAAGTTTGTACACTCTTACTCCTTATACACTGAAGAAAATGATGAATAAACCACTTGATTTTTAGCCCTGTATCTGAATGACTGTTAGTGATCATACAAGTCTCTGAGTCACTAGACAAAGAAACAGAAGTGACTGATTTGAACTGCTGAGTAAGATGTAATACACCACTGTTCTGTAATTAAATCAGGTTGAAAATACCTAAAAAACTAGCAATATGTGATCAATAAAACACATGATTTTTTCAGTTAACAAACCACTTGTTCATTATCAGAATTGACATGAAATCCTATGCTTTAACCTCAAATATTGTCCAAACACTGGTGCAGTGATTATGTGGCACAGGGATCAGGTGTGGTTCACAATTCTAAGAAATGCAAGCAGCAGCCACAGGTTTTATTTTGAATGGGATAAAAGTAAACATATTATAGGTCTGTCTCCTAAATGTGTTCAAAATGTCTATTCACATCTCCACAACTAAAAGGTATTCCATAATTTACTTTTCCCTAATCTTTATGTACTGTCTAAATCAGATTCTAGCTCTTGACCACAGCCTCACCTGTTCTGTCCTGTTCGACGCAGTTACTGGTTACAATTCTTTTTGAAGATGGAGGTACTTTAGCACGTCCTCTTCACGCTGTACATTGAGTTCACCAACTTCTGCTGATAAAACATCATGGTTGGTCTTCAAGTTGTTTGGGCCCTATAAAAATGAAGGAAGGAATATTCAGAAAAAAACTAAAATACATCACACGTAGTAGAAGGTTGCAATGCTGCATATTCCAACAGTGGTCTCTCATGGCAGTATTTAATATATATTCTCAATGTGGTCAACAGGAGACACTCTTGAGCCAAGTAACTGAAAGCAACTTTCTTTCCGCATGGCCAGGAGAAGGTGGCATTTTTGGTGCTCTCAGGAACATTAAACCCTCAGTTCAGTCATGATGAAAACAACCAAGAAATACATCTGTTAAGCAATTAAAAGATTTTGCTGTGGTTACGGTGGTTAGACATGCAGACCAAAAAACACTGCAGTAGCAAGCAAAAATGAATGTTGACCACAGTTATGCTAATCACAGAGCTTGCCACAGCTCTGTTAACCCTTAATTGTAGATATATAATTATTTAGAATCCTAATACACTCACTTCCCACCAGCAGTATTTTAACAAGGGACTTCTGATTTCTGTTTTCATTTACTTCAATGGATTATACTGAGGCCCATTTAACCAATTTTAATAGTAAATGGAGGATGCTGATAGACTCTCTATTTACAGAATATTAGCTAATGTTACAGTGACTACATTCCACAATGCTCTAATAAGGCCTCATTCATTAAGAATTTCAATCATATACAAAGCATGACTTGGAAAAAAACAACCCACAAGCCAATCTTCTGTTTAATAAAATGACTGTATGAAAATTTATGCCAAATTGACGTGAGTATAGATAATGTTAAATGATTGCACACAGAAAAAAATTAGCTTAATTTTCTCCATATAATATTCCTACAAAGTAGTTAAATGGAGAAGCTGAAGCTGAATCCTGTACAGATTATTTAGGTCCACTTGCAGTCTGAATATATAAGAAGCAAACAGAAACTCCATTAAAAACCAATAACCAACTTTCCCATCGTACTCAAATTGTTTTCTGTTCTGCTGTCCCTTGAGCAGCCCAAGACTGAGGTCATAACAACAACTGGGAGGATGATTCTAGTTTGATGTTTCTAGTCTGGAATTTTATTTCTTTGGGAAACATGTCTTGATATTGTTGTCAGTTAGAAATAACTCATTGAAAGAAAATGCATATATACCTCCCAGAAATATTGCACGAACGTGTCAACTGGTTTCCACTGCAGTTGTGAAACTGTTGTATCAACCATTTGAAGGAATTGTCTCTCTAGAATATTTCAACTTGTAGTTCCACAGATTAGCATATTGCATATTATAAATCATGAATACCTGAAAACTCAGTACTTAACGCAAATAAAGATACCAATGACATACTTCAGCGGCCCGGGTTCTTCTAAGTAGATTGCACAATTGCTTCATTCAACTGGCTACAATAAAATTCTACAGCAACAAAACTCTCCTGTAAATGTTTGATAGCAACATCATTAGATGGAGCAGGATTATAGGCTACTATCGCTCTGGTTCAAAGATGAATATGAACAAATTATATGGGTTTCAACTGGTAGAAACTGAAAGTAAATGACAATGAACTCCATCGAGGAAAAAATCAAAATAAACACAAAAACCCCTGCTGTGTTGAGAAGTATGTTACATGCCATGTAAACTAGGAATTTTGGATTTTCCAGTTATTCACATTTAGTAGACACGTTTCAAATATTCAAATGATTGGAAATGGGAAAACCATTGTAACCATTCTCTTATAAAAAAAAAGAGACAGAAAACTCACTCATCGTTCTCAAAAACGCATTTTTCACTGTGAATATTAGAAACAATGTCTTCAAATACCAATCTGAATCCTAGACATGTGTTTCCACTCAGCTGCTGCCAAGAAAGAGGCACAAGCACTTGACGTTTGTAGTAAATTACCAAAAAGTGGCACATGATTTAAAATGGAACAGTTCACTTATCGCTTTCTATTTAAGAACACAAAAAGCCATGTGAAACCTGTCTCCCCTGGAATTTACACTGTACATAGCTCACCCTATGAAAAATTAGATTTGAGCTACTAAGAGGAGAGCTACTTTGGCAGAGAGGATATAGGTATTACACTAAGGAAGGGGAGGGAGGCAAAGCAAAGCACAATACAGGAACAGAACAACACAGAGAAAAAAGGAATGGAATAAAAATCTAATGTCACAAGTGTTATCCAGCATGCTAAAATAACAAGAAGCAGGCAGCAGTAAGAGTTTACAAGGATATCTAGTGCTTCCACCTCATGAGGCTAGGATACTTCATAAAGCTCTGTGGCAGCTAGGATTCCCACTTACAGGAACTCTCCCACTTCAAGGCAGACAACTCAGTTAATTCCTGACAATCTGCCTTGGATGACTTTGCAGATCAAATCATTACAACCTCCTAGACCCTTTAAAATTTTAAGACTGAAAATCCTTACTCTGTCTGGAGTAGCTTGAGAGAAAAGTAGTATGTGGTTCATTTTCACATACTCAGTATTGACTCAAAATTAAGGACTGTGTGTATTTTTTTTCCATTTATGCAGGCTTATGTGATGAGAGTATAGGAATGTACTGACCAAATTGCAATTATCTCTTCAGGCTGGAGAAATTTTCCTCCCATTGCTGAAAGAGCACTGCTTTTCCCAACCAGCTGCTTATGGACCTTGATCAGTTCCACATTGTCCTGACTGTTTAGCCTTCAAAATTAAAAAGAAATGCATCATGAGTTTAAAAACACAAAATTAATTATATTATTTTTGTTTTGAAAAGTTGAAATCTTTTGCAAATCAGCTTTCTACAACACGTTAGGGAGAAGATTTAGTGTATAATACCCAAATTAGTTTCTTGTTCTATAACCCACATTACAAAACTTATGTAAATCAACAGGATGACACAGCAGCTTCAATCAATACATCGATGTCTTTGACTATTGTAAAAAACTTTACATGACAGGAAAAGAAAACAACCTTATACATAAGCAGATTATTTGTTTTCCACTCACTTTTGCACTGTTTGAAGTATTTGGTGCAGTAGCATACCATTTTATGGAGTTTAGAAAGGATGGTTAAAATAATTCAGAATTTAAAGAAATATTTAGATGTTTTCTCTTACTTAAAACAGTGCAACTAAACCCCATTATTTTCACAGTTTCTTTAAATATGGGAAGAGAGAGTGATTCTGACCTGTATTAATATAAATTATAATAAAATTGGAATAAATCTTTAACATTTGAAAAGGTAATTTCTCTTTCAATATTTATCTATTTTATACATATTGGATGACTTGTCACAACGCCACGCTGCAGCAAGAGAATGGATTACAAAGCTCACACATCTGTAAACCAGCTGAGTACGTGAAATACGTTGCTTTTATTCTTTAAAATATCAAACACTATTGTGTTTTGGCATTGCCCAGTTAATTGTCCTTACACAGAAGATAAACACACTCACAAATCTGAGATCTTTCTCCCAGAAAAGGCCAAACTCAATGCTAAAACTATCATGTGTCTAAAACATGTTATCTACATAAATTAAAGTTGTGGTGAGTATAGACAGCAGCAACTGTCTCATGCTAGCTATTTAAAAGCTAATGTAGTGGCACGTTTTTATTAATCTTGTTCCACACATCAAACAAAAGGCTCTGATGGCTTCAAAGGCTTTTTTTTTTTTAACTTTTTCCCCCCTTTCTTTTTTAAGAAGGGGGCTTTTTTTTTTTCTTTTTAAGTAGAAAAAGGAGCAGATGATAGTGAAATTTATGACGTACAGATGTAAACTCCATGGCTTCTGACAGTCAACATTAACTATTTTTTCAACAGTGAATGAAACAGCATTTGATTTAAACAGGTTTGGAATACTGATACTATGGAGTAAATTCAGAAGTGAAAAATTACTTTTTATTTGGATCATTTCAATTCTTACAATTGTAAGAGTATTTATCTCTCAAGTTTCTAGCTAGAGAAAGCATGTACAATTATTTATTAGTGCATTACATCAATCACAATCTCAGCTCTCATATCATTTCTCTACAGTACTTTCTCTACAGTACAAGGAGCTTGCTGTTGAAGAATGAAATCTTTTCAGATTTCATGGCCAAAGCAAAGTTAATTAGGGAAGATGCTGTTAGGAAGGTTTTTTTCCTATAAATTAAGTCGCAAAACAGTAGAATAGAATAGAAATTGATGATCTACACAGCTTCTCCTTCCCAGGTAGATGTTATATTCTGCTCCCAGAACATCTCTCCAGGTCTTCTGATATAACTTAAAAGTAGAAGTTATACACAGATTTAATATAAATTCAAGGCTACTTTTCACTTAACCATATTTCCATCAAACTAATGTGCAAGACTAAAGCTGTACCAAGATAGATCAATCAATATTTTCTTTATTGCCCAAAAAGCAAAAAGAATTCTGCCACAGAACCTGGAGTCTTGGGGGTAGAGCTGGAGCAGAAGTCAGAAAAAGAAAAGGAACTAACACCCCTTTGGAGGCAGTAACATGAATTAATGGGCATACTGATCTAGCTCCAGCAAATCTTCTACCACAACTGCAAAAATAAGGAACATGAACTCTACCCCTCCACTTTAAACCTCATCTTCAAGCTGGACTTAAAAGTCTGAAATGGAGAATGAAGTTAGGAGAAAGTGACTCTTAAAAAAGCTAAGAATGATGTTTGGGGTTAATGTCTGAAGTACACCAAAGAGACAAGCTTTTTTCCAGACCTCTTATCATTTGGATTAAAAGCATAGAGAGTGGGGTCCCAGTAACAAGGCTGGGGACCAGCTGTGTGGGAATGGGGCACCGATAGCAACCTATACCAGAAGGAAATGATTAAAGAAAGGATCTTGACCTGCACTGTACAAATTTATGCCAGTAAATCCCAGATGGCTAAGCTAATAAAATTGAGGTCTAATTAAACCACATCCCTTGCATCTTGTCGTTGCTTCCATATGAGCAGGACATGGATACAATACTGAGACTACTTTTAAAGAGTCCTGACTATTTTATCAACTGGATCAGTGGCGCACACACTTTCCCCATTCACACTCAGAACAAGAAAAACAAGCAAGTTAAATACATATCACCACCAAACTTGCCCTCTGTCTGGCAAAATAAACAAAAGGCTTCTCAGCTAATTGTGCTCAACCACAGATGCAACAATGGACAAGATACATACACAGACTCCCAAGCAGAGAAGCAGAGAATAGAACATCAATGTGCAGTACTCATTTCATTTTACAACGAACCAACAGGATTATATGTTATGTCCTTTCTTCTACGTCTGAATTCTTAAAGGAAGTCAAAGATAAAATGGAAAAAATCACCCAGCAACGCTCACATTCTAGTAGCACCTTTCTGTTGTAAATGATAGCATATCTGTAATAACCAAAACACTAACATTGCACCAATAACTTTAGCATTTAAGTTATTAAGATAATTTAAATTCCAATATAAAGTTCTGTATTTGTTTTACCTTGAGCACTGTGTGTCATACACATCATATCACGAGGTTATGGGTTTGGAGATCTTTAAATTATAAACAGTCAAGCTAAATGCAAATAAATTATCTACTTAATGTGTTTAGTCTAATAATCCACAGACCAAGTTTCTTCCTCAAGGCAGAATTAGATATTCCTGAAAGGATCCCCAAACGATCTCTAATTAAAGATGGAAAAACACATTGCAGCCATGTCACAATGATCATCTCAAGGAGACACTGCATATTAACTCAGCTCATGTGGTGTTAGACAGAAATTATAGTGAAGCTGCAAAGTCAGCTTTAAAATATTCCTGGATTTCTTGTGGGTAGAGGACTCAAGATAACAAGTCTCTCTCTTCTGCACTGCTGATGGATCAGTGATCTGCTGTGGCTGCTTTGCTCCTTGGAAACTACAGTTATTTCAATCACAGGAACTTCTTAACCATGTAGCAGAATAAAGAATGTTTTCCTCAAGGTTGAAAGTAACCTAATTTTGTTAACAGCAAGTTGATATCAAATGGTGCTACAATAAAAAGCCTGGTGGGAGCACAGTTATTATGCCCTTTTGGCACCACACAGTTCCGAAAGAATTTCAACAGACTGTCTTTGGGCAGTTACATAACTAGATGACAGCCAAATGTATTCTTAAAAGAAGAAAAAGCTGCCAATTGTACCAAAATTCAGTCACAATATATAATGATGAACTAGGATGACCTTACTGGTCACCCAAATTCCAATTTTTCCTCCAGTATTCCAGTATCTGCTGATACAAAGAAGATTAAAAATTACATAGAACCTATAAATCTACTTTTGCAATAAAACAATTAGTGCAGACTGTTCTAGACAGAAATTATTTATGATAACAACTTCTTTAACCTATTTAAACTATATAAAGGAAATTCTGAATAGGGGAGATTTACGACTATGTGAATAATTTAATAGCAAACATTATGATGTATTATTTATGTAGCACCACTGATGCACAAAAGAATGCTCACACATAGTAATGGGGTCTCTCCCTTGAAAAGCCGTTAAAGAACTGACCACATACTTCTCTTCCAAGTAGAACTTTGGTAAGGAAGGTGCATCATGCAGCATCAGACCCTTAATGCAATTAAAGGCAATAGTCTTATATTGAAACACTGAAAAGGGTGAAAATACCTGCAAAGTTATATAAATTTGCATGTATTATTGCAAAAGTGAAAGGAGAAAGAAAAGAGGTTAAACTAATTGAGGCTTCATTGTGAAGACAGTCTGCAAGCATGTTTGCCTGACTGCTTCACCGCATAGCTATTCCTTCAAAAATCTGCTCATCTGCCTTTACAGGCCAAATACTTTTCTACCCTTTGTAGACTTCAAATTATTAATGAGTATTAGTGAACATTACATTGCTTGCTATGAACTTCTACCTAAAATTTTGTAAGAATTATACTGAAGAAAGAATAGATGATTAAAATTTGATGACTTGAACTTCAACTGAATCTGTATCAGCTGGAAATTCTCTAAAATGGTAATTATCAGCTGCTTGGTTTATTTATGAAAAAACATCATAACTTATTATTCCTGCTTAGAATTATCCATGGCTCTTTGGTAAAAGATTTTATAAGTTAGTTTCACCAAAGAGAAGGAATGAATAAAGGACATATTCCTTGACAGAAGAAGTAATTTCCACAGCTATATATATACATTATGACATAGCTCTTCTAATGCTTCCACCATGGAGATTTCCATTTTTCACAATACCTTTGGCTTGCTGTTCCCTGCTCTTTCAGCCGTAGCATGGATTCCTCAATTTCCTCTTCTTTCCTTCTGAGTTGACTCACATCTCTCTGGCATGTTCTAGTTCCTCAATGTGTTTCCTTTGGGACTCAGTCACAGTCTCCCTGCAAGTACAAGCATCTTACATCACAAAACCAGGTATTTAATAAAAGAAAAAATTAAATGAATACTCAAGAGAGCAAAAATGTAGGTGTTCACTTTATTTTCTAGTGAAAACTTCTGAAAAAAATGTGGGGTTTTTTCTTCATGAAATCCACCAGTTTTAACAATTATAATGACAAAAAAAAAAAAAAAAAGAGGAACATTAAAATCAAAGAAATCATACAAATTTCTTGAATCCTCGAGCAGACTGTCTTCATCTTGGGAGCACAAGGTCAAGTGATTTCACTTCTAATTTTTGAAATCTCGTTCCTGAAAACAAAGAAAAGATAATTTTTTGACATGCTGAATGCATAAGCATTTAACAGAACAACAGTCTCTATACAGTACAAACATAACTTCTACACAGGTATCATAAAAAGTACTTTTATATCAAATTCACACAGAAAAATATCATCAGAGTAGCTACAACATCATTGCTGTAAAATTCAAACTATAGGTGAACAGCAGTGTTAAAGAGAAGTGTTAAAAACTTGTCTTGAAAGGTTTTCCTTAGAATACTTTGCTTTTGCAGACAGAGCATTTTCTTCACAAACCCACAAGTCTCATACACCTAGACACACAACTACAGAACCACCTTTAGCTGAATTTTTTCAGTCATTTTAGTTTTGGATAATTATTTTGCATATTTTCTGATCTGCACTAAAAACAATTTTAGATCAGACTTCTAGTTTCACTGAGCAAACTAAAAGTCCAGAAGTCTTTAAAGAAAGGGGACACACACGAAAAAACAGTCTGCTGTGTTTATCATCATTAATCAACAGGGCAGGATGAGAAAACATGTAAGAGAAAAACATGAAATATTCTATGTTAATGAATACTATCACAAGTATTCTCTGTTTGGAAGACAATACTACTGTGTTCAAGTTCTGAGTATTGGTTACTAGATTTCTAATAGACTTCATCTAAGAAAACCATGTTCAAGAAATTGCATATTCAGAGTACTCAAAGTCCCAGAATCTCCTCTAGTTTGGACAAGGCCTTAGACTGGAGGTAGGCACACTAGATCTTCTGTGAAATTTCTGAACATTATTATCTGAACTTAATGTTTTGTGGACACCTTTGCCTCATTATTTTTTAATTACTCATGTTTTCTTCAGTTATAAACACCTCTGCCTTAACATGGTCCCAGCCCTAGTTCTGCACAGGACATCTTGGATCTGGATCTGTTCTTATGCCACGAAAAGTCCTCACAGTGTGCCATATCAACCTGTGATCTGTATTCCTTGAACCAAGTTGCCCTCTTCTCTTTGCTAGCACTAAGCCTGAATGAATTTATTATAGTTATATCCTATTTTTGCATTGTTAAAACAAAAAACCAAACTGATTTTGGGAATAAAGCTGCCTAATTAATGATATGAAGTATAAAAATGTTGGTCTATTAAAAATGTCAAAACTTGCACTACATAGAAATTAAAGAAGCAAACTGGTAGAGACAAAAGTACTTCTACAAATGTTCCTATGAAAATCGGAAGGTTTTAAAGTGTCCTTTCCAAGTATAGCTGCCATAAGTAAAGGACTGAGAGTGAAACTACCTTAAGGAGTAAGTCTCGACAGTAAAAAGCTTCATTATAGATGGCTGCATTGTAGTATTTGCTTTTCAAAGTCCACACGTGTGATAGATTTTTCAAATCTGCAGTGTTGTGCACACATGTATCAAGAGACTAGAACAAACCTTGAAATTAAAAATGGAAAAACATGTGCAAACAAACTGCAGATGTGAAACTTTGTTCTAACATAACACTAAACGTTTTTCATATACTACTTTTATAACTCTTTAACATGTAGGGAAGTTATACTAAGGAAGTCCCATGATTTTAACTATTAGAAAACTTGCTTGGTAACTACTGTCTTTTCAAATCTGTACTTTTGTTTAACCCCTACGACCGTGGGTTCTCATAATAAGGACTTCAAAGGCAAACAAGTTATCATGACTGTTACAAATAAATACAAGAAAAAAGGAAAGAATAGTCTTTGTCTACAGGTACTATTATTGCCCACTGAGGAACAAAATAGGAGTACGGACTTGCTACAGTGAAGCAATTATTAGGAGTATGGATATAAACCACTGCTTTTTACAAACATGAATTACACCTTTCTTTCCATGCTCCAGCATGCCAGTAGCCCCACTCACTTCGTTGAGACCAGTGTCAATAAAGGATTGAACACAGCTGTGCAGACGAGCCCTTGAATCTGGAGCTGCTGGTCAGTTGAAAGGAGTTTGCTGAGGAGCCTCTCGTTTTGTTTCTCAGGCCCATGAACTCTTCCTTGCAAATGCTCAATCCTTTCCTCCAGCTCCAGGCCTGACCCAGCCGCTTGGGGCCGCCACCAACCTGTTCAGACTTTTTTTTATCATTAACAAGCTGTGTTAACTTGGTGGTCATTCTGGGGAAAATAATAAAAAAAAGATGAAAAAGAATGTGAAAAGTCAGCATAAAAAGCATTCTGTTGAAAGGAACATAATCACTGTGAAGACTTCAGCATAGAACCTGAATAATAAATTTCAGGTTTTGATATAACTATTACTGCCTGTGAAGAACTCTTTGAAGATAATTGAAACCACTGTGCAGCAATCTGCTTTATAGCACTGACAAATAACAGTTTCCTAAGGCTTATCATTTAAGGTTAGTAAAGGGAGGACACATATTTAGTCCATATGCTGCTTAAATGTAATTTTTAACGCATGACCTTATATAGGAACCTCTGCATGCTGTTAAGTAAAGTTACAGATTTGGGATGTGGTGGGGCAAACTATAAAAGATACAATTCCACAAAACAGTCAACTATTCAAAGAATGCTAATAATATGCAACATTCCAATGATATATAATTTCTAGTATTTTAGGATTTAAATATATATTTAATTTCTAAAGTGGCTAAAATATATAGATGCTGATATTTAAGCAGGTACTCCAGAAAAAGAGACTTCATAGTTCTCATTACCATACTCAAATTTATACTTGGTAAATATCACCAATGTGCTTCAGAGAAGGAACGGTTAGCTGGAGAATATAATTAGATACAGAGGGTATGGTTTTCATCTGTCTTTAAAAGAATACAAATTTTGCTCCAGAGTTGTACCTTTGATTTCCCTTAGTTTTGATAAACATTGGTAAGCTGGAACAAAAGGCAGAGAGGGCACATGGGGGTGATGTAATATACACGAACACAAAACATACCCAGCAGCGAACAGAAAAAACCTGGCATATAAAGAAAGAAAAGGTGGCTTTGATGAAAGAGACAAGTTCAAGACTTTACAAAATCGGTCGCACATCTTCAAGACCTGTATCTAGTTTACAGGGAATCTATTTTTGAAGGCCCAGAAAGAAAACTGAAAATAAGGACACACTTCATTTGTTTAAAGGGGCTTGTTTTATTTTTTGTATACTTCTGGACAGAAGCTTCTACTTAAAAGAACAAAAGTGAAACCAAAAAAATCCATAATAACTTTAGGATGTCAGAGAATGTTCCTTGCCTGTAAGTAGGTTTTTTGTGTATTTGTTTTTTTTCAATGTTCTTCTACTGCAAATTCATTCCAAACTTCTAGTTACAAGGGTTTTGGCACGAGGAATGCTGGAAAAGGAATTTAGCTTGAGGAGTTAAGATCTTTCTTGGGCCATCTAGACAAACACTATTTTTTTTATTTTCTGTGTCATAAAGCATTAATTCAGGTATTCTAATGTGGACATTCAGTGCAATGTTACTTAAGTGGATGATGAGTGCACTTGGTAAGTTATCTAACAGAAACACAGGAAATGCCAATTGGAATAAGCAAACAATTCATTAGATCCACCATCTTGTATCTGACAACAGCCTGACAGAAAAGATGGAAGCTATGTCACGCTGGTCAATTTGTTCCTGACTCACTGAATACTGAGTCAAAAGGAAAGAATGTTTTGGACTTGAAAAAAGTATGAAATAGTCCGATCTAAAGAGGCAATATTTTCAGCTGCCCTTTAAGGAATCTGTTCATTACTGACCAGACTTTGCTTGGATGCAGAAAGAATTTATGAAGTAGGGCACAGTGTGAGCTCAGAGTCCTGGTGGTTTCAGATGAATCAGCCCTCCTGCAATATAGTAACACCATGAACAGTTCAGCTCAGCCCACACTGGTCTGTCAGCACAGCACAAAGTTTAGCAATAAGCCTGAATTTGCTTGGGTACATTTGGGCACACTCTGCTCCCCACTCTACTTGGGACTTCTTCACTGAACTTATCTGTTACACTGAATAAAGGAGAGCTGATTATAAAGGTATTTTAGGGCTAACCAGACAATCACAGAAACTCTGAGATCAGAGTTCAACCTGTGACTGATCTCCACCATGTCAACCATAGCATGGCACTGAGTCCCACATCCAGTCTTTCCTTAAACATCTCCAGGGATGGGGACTCCACTGCCTCCCAGGGCAGCCCATTCCAACATCTAATTACCCTTCCTGTGAAGAAATTCCTCCTAATGTCCAATCCAGAACTTTCCTGGCACAGCTTGAGACTAATGATACCAATCTACTTCTTGGAGGCCAGAGAAGTACAAAAAAAAGGGGCAGAATCTCTCTGTAGAGACCATTTTGATTCTAGAATGAAACTCAGGATGAATTGTAAAGCTTCTAGAGCCTCTTGTTCAGCTCCCAGAAGACCTGTTGTTCTCAGACAGCATAGCTCTAAACCCAAGGCATCAGCTCCAAAGTAACAGATATGCTGTACCACTGTACATGGAGATCTAAAAATAATCCACCAAAGCAATAAAAAAATCTTACATACACAGAGATAACCAGAAATCAGTATAAAAATTAATTCCAATGAGTGATTTTTGCTAGTGCTTTAAAAAGTACTCTGAGAGAAATCAGCATGATTTTTGATTTGTTGATAATGCTTTAAAGGGCAAAAAATGTTACTGTAAGCTAAAATAAAAATATGAAACCCCATACCTTTTAATTTTCTCCTCTTGCTTATTTGCATGCTGCTTGAGTAAGATGTGGTCATCATGTATATGAAGAAATTTGTCCTCCAGTTCCTCTCAATTGATTCATTGTACAGCTTGTAGAGCTTTCACATTCTGTGCAGTTGACGAATCTACCCAAACCAAGACAACTTTAAATTACTTTCAATATATTCAAAAACATGTAGTTCAAAGCTTAAATCATTTTGAAATACTGAAAAGAAAGAAACTTTTCAAGTAATATTGTATTTTTTCACTTGTATGAGTCTGTTGATTAATTTTTTCAGATTTATTGTCATATTAATCACTTCGTCTTATAGACTTAAAAAAGTAATTAAATTGTTACAGCGAACTGTTTCCCTATTAGGCAACACAAAGTTAACAGTTTAGCAAGTAACCAAGTGCTTTAAACCAGGTTCCTTAAAAATAAACAATACCAAAGAGATGCCTTCTAATCTGTTTCAGACTTAACATCCTCTCCTGAAGCTTGAAAAGATTAACTCATAATTCTGCAAATTTACTCAGACACAAGATTAAGCCCCGTTGTTCCATTCTTATGGCAGCTGAGTAACATATCAGAATTGCATAATACTTTTGGTTTCCATTTTGTTAAATGGATCTGGCCTTGTCCTCAATTCAGCAAAAAAGTTCTTTTTTTCTTCTGGAAGGATGAATGTTATACCTCAATGACATTTCCAGTTTTTAGCATCTCACAGCAACTGCCCTCTTATAACAAGCAACTTGAACACAGAATGGGTCACAGCATCTTTCAGAATTTAACCCAGATTTTGAATGGTATTTGAACTTAATTTTGTGAGTGGCAACATCAGAAACATTTTTAGAAAGGAACTAAAGAAGCAACTGATCAAAGTCTGTAACTGTAATAAAGAGCAGCTGGTACAAACCTTGTAATTCTTCAATTCCAGATGGAGTTAGACCTGTATCTCTCACAGGCAGGTCCCCCCACAGTTTCATCAGCTGAAACAGGCATGGCTTATCTATGGATAACAAAATTCAAATCAAATTCTTCTCCATCTGTTATTTAAACTGTGAGACTAGAATGAACTATAATATATCATATAAAATGAAGGAAAAAGTTATGGCAGATTCGCTGAAATGACAGCCTTGTACATTACTGTAAACGCTCTTATCTCAATTGGATTGCTCATAGGACAATCTAAACTTTCAAATTTAATTCGATGCCAATTTTAATTCATTCACAAAATCTGATTATTTTGGTTATGCAACAGTTGCAATTGTATTTAATGGATGTAGCATTAGCTTTTTAAAGATCTACTTCTGCTGTCTTCAGCAATCTTTGGGCTAAGGTCATATTTCCAGGTGGATGTGGGAAGGGGACCTGTGGGGTTTTTTTAATCGTTTGTGCATTTTAAGACAGGTCAAAGCTTGAGGCATCAGCTGGTAGATGAGTAATGCCATCTTCCACATTTTGAAAGGGACTCTTTGAAACAGAGGTGCTGGGGGTTATAAAGTCATTTCAGTGCTGCCTGGCATTCTCTTAGTCTTCTTTCAATCATTGTCATAAGAGAAATTACTTTGTAAAACAGAACCTTTCCTATGAATGATTCTCATAAATCTGAACATATTTCTTTCTTGAGGCAACAGAAAGCTTAGCTACATGACAAAGTGAGGTTAAGAAAGTATTAATGTGAGAAAGTACTACATTTGTTTCGGTATAATATATGAACATACTTGCTAACAACTGCTGTTTCTTTCTTGTCTTCTGGTGCAGAAAATTAGATGTTGGCCACAGAGTCAAGTAATACTGAAATAGCAGGAAAAGGAGAGACATGAATTCCTTTGGACACTCTTTCCCACTCCCTATTTTATACTTTTCAGGTGACATAAATCCTTAGTGAAACCAAGTAGATCTAGGAAAGCATGGGGAAATTAACAGTGATGCTACTAAAGACTTGCATCAGAGGACAGAAGTGACACAGTGTAATCCACAGACTTTTCGTGAAATATCTGTTAATTTTATCATCATCAAAACTGCTGCTAAAGCTATGCCCTTCTTCTACCAGCAAAGTCTTCCATCATAAACAAGTCTCCATACGGCTCCTTATGCTCAAAAGGAACAAAAAGGATTAATGGAAGTTTAGTTTCCAACAAGTCAGTCTTGCTTACAGTCTTCTGGTTTTTCATCACTCAAATTTATAATACAGTATTGTCCCTCCAATAAACAAACAAAAACCTCTTGTCAGTAGCAATCCATTCCTGGCTGCAGCAAAACTACAGAAATACTTAAGTTGTAAGCAAACTAACATAGCAGAGCTGCACACCAAACCAGTTTATACTGGCCATGTGACATGATTTGAAGTGACGAAATAGAGCTGCTAGAAATCTAAAGTGTCCTTTAGAAAGGTGACATTTTCAATAGTCAAAGGAAGAATTTTGTTTAATGTCCATCACAAAGTGACATAAACTAATTATTCAGTTTCCTGTCCTGTGCCACAGGATAAGAAAAAAACCCCAAACATTATTGTTTTACCAAAAAGAGTTCTTTCAGATAGAAATAGTACAAACCTGCCTCCTGGTTTTAGGAAGGCAAAATATAATTACAGATTTAGAATTTGGCCTGGCAATTTATTTGCCTGATTAGTAACATAAGAATACCTATGTCTTTAATAATCACTAACAACCACTGTTCATGCTCCTTCTTTGAGAGGACACTTCAAACAGCAAAGCATGTGTTACAAACACTACAGTTCTTCTTTGGATATTATCTCAGTGTCAATCACAAATATTTAAATAAATTTATTTTTCTTTGCAGTCCAGTTCCAGCATTATTTCCAAAAACATATGAGATTTCACCACAGAATTCTGTATTACTTTTGAAAGCATTTTCAAAGTGATTACAACTAACAAAACTTTACGGCAACACTGCTACAAAAGTGATGGTACTTAAGAGTTCAGCATTTCCTAAAAGAAAGCATAACAAAGCAAGAGAGATACACATTTGTATTTGCATCTGGACAGATCCACGTGCCATGATCAACATCAAAAAGTTAAAACAGGTTTTATTTCCATGAAAGTTTACCCTACAGTCACTTCAGCATGCCTTGTTCCTCAGAACTGAAAGAATGTCACACAGAGAGAATTTTCCCTGTCTCTGGGATTAAGCTGTAAGAACTTCAAATTAGGTATAAGTAGGAATTTTTGATACAGTTACTGAAGGTAAAGAAACCATAACTTTCTTATACACTGCACTACTTACAAAAGTGTTGTACCACCACCGGTATCTGACAATTTACTGCAAAAAAACTGCACACAACTTTGCAGTGTTATGCAAGGCCACACAGTAATGAGATGGATACTGAAAATTAAGTATCAAAGCTCATGCCTTAGGTTCAAATTGTTATAGAACTCACAGAACCATACTGTTGTCCCAACACCACTCAAAAGTAGCAAAACTGAAGAGGGATTACTTAAATTTTCAGAAGTTCTCAGCCAGTGGGGCAAGGAGGGACTTCTCGTAAAGGGATTTCTAGTGAGATATTAAAAATTATGACTTAACTGTTTCAATATGGATTTTGAATTTCACGAGTCTCAGACATGCTTTTCTTAGAAAATCCCACCCCACTTTTCGGTAGGGAGAAAATAAAAAAAAGGGGGATAGAGAGACCACCCACCTATCCTAGCCTATGACAAAGTATTCCCAGCCTACATTCTCCCTCTATTGAGTCCTTAAAAGATAAATATTTGCACTCTATTGGGCTTGTCATCTAAAATAATCTCATTTATTACTTGGTAGGACTAGACACACATAATCTTCTTTCAAAAACATCATCTGTTGCAGTCCTGTGAGTTTTGGGAGGTGGACAGGGGGAAAAGAGGCAAGGCACGGACGACATTAGGAAACGGGATCACAACATCCTGCCGTCGTCTGAGGGACGAAACATCTCTCAGACCCGCAAGTGCTACTGGAACGGAGAGGAATCAAATCGACCGTGTCTTGCCTTGGCGGTGTTTTACAGGCGCTTTCCCAGCTCCGGCTGTGGCAGCGGCCGCCGGAGCAGCCGAGGCGCAGAGCAGGGGCCTGCGGGGCTCGGCGCCCTCACGGCCCCCGGCGGTCC
>VWZF01001187.1:0-20599 GCA_013396755.1 Sclerurus mexicanus
GAAGGAATTTTTCTGCTTTATGATGCTTTTGCAACAAGACAAGTGCTCTCTTACATGCGTTTTTAGTGTTTTCTCCTCAGTTACTGTATATGTTGCCTTCAGGCTGTACAACAATCCACCTAATGGTAGTATCAACCTGCAGAATGAATATGTACTGACCATATGAGCTCTAAAAGAACACTGAGAAACAGAATAATCAAGAAAAAGAAACACCAGAAGAAGTGAGTTTTTATCCCTGAATTTGGCATTGAGTTTCATGCAGCCTTGTCCGTATTTCAGCTTCCTTGTATAAAAAACAGAAGACAGAGTAATTAACCCATATATATTATTATTACAATACTATGTGTAATGCCACAGTATTCTGATCTGAATTGGATAATACATGTTAAAATATTTGAAATGCAGAGATATTTACAGTGCAGGCTGGCATCCAGTCACTAGAGGGGTTCCACAGAAGTCCATCCTCTCTTCAACATCTTCATTAATGACTTGGATGCAGGACTCAAAGTAATACTAAGCAAGTTTGCTGGTGATGCTAAACTGGGAGGAGCTGTCAGCTGCCTTGAAGACAGAGAGGCCCTGCAGAGACACCTTGATAAATTGGAGAGATTGTAATCACCAACGACATGAAGTTGGTGAACAAGTGCAAGTGCTGGATTGTGCACCTCAGAAGGGGCAACCCTGGTTGTGTGTATAGACTGGGGAATGAGATGCTGGAAAACAGTGCCACAAAAAGGGACCTGTGAGTCCTGATCAACAGCAAGCTGAATATGAATCAGCAGTGCCCTGGCAGCTAGGAGGGCCCACCGTATCCTGGGGGGCATCAGGCAAAGCATCACCAATCAGGCGAGGGAGGGGATTGTCCCGCTCTGCTCTGCACTGGGGAGGTCTCACCTTGAATATTGTATGCAATTTTGGGTGCCATAACAAAGGAAAGATTTTAAGCTCTTAGAGAGTGTCCAAAGGAGGGCAACAATGATGGTGAAGCATCTGAAGGTGAAGCCGTATGAGGAACAGCTGAGATCACTTGGTCTGTTCAGCCTGGAATAGAGGAGAGTGAGGGGAGACCTCATTGCAGTTACAGCTTCCTTGTGAGGTAAGGAGGAGGCACAGGCACTGATCTCTTCTCTGTGGTGACCAGTGACAGGACCCAAGGGAATGGCCTAAAGTTGTGTCAGGGGAGGTTTAGGCTGGATAAGAGACAAAGGTTCTACACCTAGAGGGTGGTAGGGTGCTGGAAAAGGCTCCCCAGGGAAGTGGTCACAGCACCAAGTCTGTCTGAGTTGAAGAAGTGTTTGGACAACACTTTCAGACACATAGTGGGATTCTTGGGTTGTCTTGAGTAGGACCAGGAGCTGGACTCGATGATTCTTGTGAGTCCCTTCCAATTTAGCATATTTTATGATTCAGATACAAAAGGGGTCATTATGTTCATCAAATTCAGTCCATGGTGACATGTAACACACAGTTTGAAAGTCAGTATTTCATGCATACTGTAAATCAGTAAATATTTCCCTATATCCTGTGACAAGCAACATTTATTAGCACATAAAACAGAAACAAAAACTATAACACACTTCAGGAAGAGAGCACAATCGTAGGAAACAGCTATATGCATAATCCTACAAGGAAATGCAAAATCTGATAGTTCAACGGAAGGAGAATGGTTTAATTTGATTTGTAATCTTAAACTTTAGTATGTGAAAAATTCACACAATTAAGCAGATAAAAGATTGCCCACAAAACCCTCTAAGTCCTACAGGAATTATTCCAAGCTGTATCTCTGCAGTCAGTCTCCAGAGCTAAAAACAGGGTGTAATAGTAATTGTCTCAGAAACAAATAAATATAAATACTGAAAACAGGATCAATTAAATCTATGTCACTCTGTGAAATTCTGGAATTTATGAGGCTCACGAGGTTCTAAAATGTTTCAAGTGATAGAAGTTCCAGTGATCTATTTAGCCTTTATTTCTGTTAGACATTTTTCCTGAAAAAAAAAAAGTCCAACTCTCCTTTGTTGTCATTTAAGGCCATCATTCCTGCTCCTTCACACCTTTTATATAGCCAAAGACCATCATCATGTTACTGAGCCAAATAAACTTTTTCTTTTCAGCCTTACCCAGTTGTATTTCCAGGACCTATTTTCACACTTGTTACTATTTCATGGGCTATCACAAATTGAATCAAACTATGATGCTTAAAGCTGGAGATAATACTCCATCTGAGACATTACTAGCACTTAGGAGAGAAAACTGTGGCTTCAGGGGTTTTTTTGCAGGTAATAGTCCAGTTCTTATCTCATTAAGTTAAATAAGTTTTCATCATTACTGTGATATTGTTGATTAATGTGTGCTGTGACTGTAATTCTCTTCAGCACCCTTTTAGCAATTTCTGCGGTGCTTCTGGCTAGACAGGTTTTCTACACCCTGTGGTTGTGCAGTCACATCTAATTGTGTGTAAAGCTGTGTATTTTTTCTTACAAGATTATATCCTAATTTTCCACACAATTTCTCATATTTGCCAAGATTACTGAGATATATACTTCTGCCCTCCAATATTTTTGCACAATGTCAAAATTTATTTTTGTTTATGATTTTAATTATCAGTGTCCTTGTTCTTTCACCTCAGTTATCTAGTATTACAGGACCTACAGAACCCTATTTGATATATTTTAATTCAAGATAGTACTACTCTCTGGAAAATATTCTTGTGAGGAAGGTGTTCACATCATAAGAGTCTCATTTTCCTAGCTTTCTTATAAAAATTCCATGTAATGGCAACAAAAGCTTACTGCAATGAAATATGTGCTATGTAACACTTCCTTTCTATTCACAAAGTCTGTTACTCTGTCATAGAAGAAAATTAGTTTGGTTTGATATGATATAGTCTTCACAAATTCCTGTTGACCGTTACTGTTCCTTTTATCTACCAGGTGGATAAATTTGTTAATTTATTTAAATCTGTGTGTGCTATTATTTCCCCAGGACCGGATGAAAAGCTGAACATGACCAACAGTGTCATGCAGCCCAGAAAGCCAACTGTATCCTGAGCTGCATCAAAAGATGCATGACCAGCAAGCTAAGGGAGGTGATGCTACCCCTCTACTTCACTCTTGTGAGACCCCCACCTGGAGTGCTGTGCCCAGCTCTGGGATCCTCAGCACCTGTTGGAGAAGGTCCAGAGAAGGGCCACAAAATCAGAGGTTTGGAAAATTCTCCTAGGAAGACAGCCTGAGAAAGCTGGGACACCTCACTGCAACCCTCCAGTACCTAAAAGAGGGCTTATAAAAAAGAGAAAGAGTGACTTTCTCTATGGACAGATAGACAGGACAAGGGGGAATGGTTTTAAACTAAAAGTGGAGACCTTTATATTAGATATGAGGAAGAACTTCTTTACTCAGAGTGTGGTGAGACAAGCAAACAGGTTGCCCAGAGTTGTGTATGCCATAATCCTTGAAGCGTCAAGGACAAGTTGCATGGACCTCTGAGCAACCTCTTCTCATGGTCCCTTCCTATGGCAGGGAGGGAGGTGGAACTAGTTGACCTTTAAGGTCCCAAACCATTCTATGGTTCTATGCTTCTATGACTGATGTTAACCTTGTAGATCTATACTTTTCTGATTCCTAGTAAGTCTTATTTGTAAAGTTGAATTGTCTTTGTATTTTTCCAGTCCTCCATAATTTCTTCAATACCTAAAGGTACTTCTGACAGTTTAAGGATTTCATTAACACATCTAAGCATAATACTTCATCAGCTCCCACTAATTTTAATGGGAAATAATGTATCTAAATATGATGTCTAATGTTTCCATGCCCTGCTGTAACCTGAGTTCTTATTCCTCTATTAATGATGTTAGTGACTTTTTTAATGAAGACTGAATTTAAAAAGTTATCAAATTGCTTCCCTTACCCAAATCATTGATTGATACTTTACAATTGCTTTTCTTCTCCGCCCAGTGGTAAGGCATTTCATTTCTTGGTTTTCCTCTTATAATAATGTTTGGAATTATTGCTCTGTTTACATATTTGAAAATGGTAAAGATGTCATTGTTTAACAATAACCAACATAATACTGGATTTGCAAAGCTGCAGTGCAAGTCATTACATGTTTCTGATATTAAAGTAACATTAGAAGAAAAAGAAATGTAAGGTGTCATTTGAAAATCAAGGTTACTCGGCAAATGATTCCTTTATCTAAAGGTTCCAATGGTATCAGAATACCTGTATGACTCACAAGAGAATGAATATGACAGTAGCATAGGGGAATATCATATTCCTCCACACTTTGTGCATGTAGAGGCCTCTTGGAAAACCTGCAGGGGGCCAATAACTGGATGTCCGCTGATGTACCAGTACATTTATTGCTAGAGCAATGATGCACTTTTACTGCCTGGCACCTGTGAGCAAACATGTCCTTGAAAGCCATCCCCAGCTGCACCTGGCACCATGCTTCCATATTTACTGTCTATACTCACAGGAAATCCACTTCTGAAGACAGTTTTGAAACGTCCCTATGTACCCAAGCAGTGGTACTTTTGTGACTGTGCATGTGAAAACAAGTATATTATACATCAAGTTATTAATAGAGATTTATTTTACTTTAAAAATAATTACAAATGGAAGAGAGCTGCAAAGATTGTGTGCAGCATGACATGAAGCTGAAATTAAATGTTCTTGCTGCAGGAATTATTTGTCTAGTATGAGGTGACCACCAACAACTGGTATTGCTGTTGCTAGGAGCTATCAAAAGAAATGTCACTCTTCACAGCAAGTGATGAAGTTTGACATATGGCATCAAAGGATCATTAAAACTACACCTGCTGCAGAGAAGGTTGTGTCTTTCGGGAGACTTTCAAGCAGAAAAGGTTATTCTAAGAATGTAAAAGGGTATGTCTTATTTTCTTTATTTCCTAATAGGTAATTAAGAGGCAGTAAAAGTAGGAAATATGGTCAGAAAAAGGACACAAAGAAAGAACCAGACATCTCGTTTTTCAATGTTTTATGGAAAAAAGAAATTACCAAGGGCATTTCTTTATAAAGTCCACAATAACACAGTTGATGATAAATCATTTATACACATAGTTGGATAGGTTCACTATCTTTTCTCAAAGTTCAGTACAGTACTCCAGCTATTGGCTTAATGAAACTGTTCCTTTAGTTTTGTTAGCATTTAAAAGTGCAACCATTGAAGATTTTGATAAGAAGCCTGAAACAGTTTGATATTCAGTTTGTCATACATGCATTGAACTATGTATAAGAAAATTACTGTTGATTTCGGTAGAATTCAGCACTTCACTTTCTGAGTCACCATGGAATTTACACTTTAGAAGAACTCTATTTCAAAATAATGAAGATTTCTGTTGTAATTATATTTGTGATTTTATTCCTGAATTAGAATGGAATTTTCATATGTTCTTCTAAATTTCAGCTCATAGAGTTTTTACTCTAGTTTCAGACAAATAAATAAACACATAAAATCTTGTTTATTGCCTATGGAGATTTCTTGGTAGTTATTGGTAGAAATGAATGCACACAGAGAAAGGATTCAAATAAAACACTGCTGTAAAAATTATTTTTTATAAATTTGCAATGTGCTCTTACTGGAAAGACTGAAAACCAAAACAGTTTGAAAATAAAAATTAAAAAAAAAAAAGTTTATGTGTATTTAGTGGTCACACAGAAATAAACCCTGAAATATTACTAATTATGCTGCTTCCCTGAAATGGATATAGACACAAAATCATTCATATTTTTGCCTCTTTTCCCCTGCATTCTCCATGGATTAGCTGCCTAGGGACTTCCAAACTGTGTTTTATTGCTAGCTCTGCCATAAGCTACTAGGTACTGTGGCCAGATCACTGTCTCTGCATTTCATTTTACCAGTCTGCAAAATAATGGTTTGCGCTACTGAAAAAGAGCAAGGTATTACTATTGGTGTTTCTATTTAATTCCTTTAATCTAATGTTTTTTGAACCTTTCCATGGAGACTGTTGCATATGTTGGCTTCTGTTAACATATACATTCTGTAGTCACTGAGGAACAATTCATAGATTCATAGAATCACAGAATATCTCGAGGTGGAAAGGACCATAAGAATCATCAAATCCAATTCCCTGCTCCTCACACAAGCATATCTTTACATAGAAGATTTTCTTTTTAAATAACTTTAATTTTCAATTCTGACAATACTTGGGAACAATTAATGCAGTGTTAAGAAACTGCAGAGCAAATACATATGAAAGCTCTTGCACAATGTATCTGCTGAATCTCCTATGACTCAAAATAATTTGATTACAGTTTTTGGCATTGATTTCAAGAAGTTTTTTGCCTCATTTATTTTTATTGTTATCTTTATCGTTGCCTAAAATTGAGGAAAAAAGCTTTTGAGACAATATTAATATAAGTAAAGTAGAGAACAGTTCTTTAATGAAAACTTTCAGGTGCACAAAGCATATAGGAACACACCCACTATAGGGTTCTTACAACACTACTTAATTATCTTATAACACTACTTACTTATCACATTTAGTGGGTTTATCCAACCTGAGAACCTTTTACCCCTGGTACCACCCTCAGAACTTCACTGTTGGATGATTCTGGGTCTTCTATCTTCCTTTGACTACAGAAGGTCTTATTATTCTGGCCCAGGTGCATGTGTCCCAAACACAATGTCCTTGCTGAAATCTCATCCCTTGAAAAGACAGTTAAGCAGAAATTCAGGAATGTGGCACAAAGAGTGAGAAACCAGTGGAAACTGTTAGCTGCTATCTCAAGTCTGAGCAACTATACAGCTATATAAAAATCTACAAATACATAAAATATTAAAATCTTCAAATATATAAAAATCCTAAGGCATGCTTAGCAAGATGATTAAAAAATCATGATTCTTTATATAACATTCCTATCCACAGCTCGCAAGTTAATAATGTTAAATCCACTAAGAAAAAGTTGATTTGCAAAATTCTGCTTTCTAATAAAGAAATTGGGGTTTTTTTCACTATAAGTCTCTTTTAAATGCTGGATTTCAGATAGTGGCATTACAAAGGGGAGAAGGGAGGCCTAGATCTTAGAACTGACTCAGAGTCAGAGATTGCAAAGTCAATCTTTAGCTAGAACAGACAAGAGTTTCTATAGCAGACTTTCTACTAGATTTTCTCTTGTTCTTCAGGAGACTATTGAATAAGAAACAAAGTTTCTCAAATCTGAAGCAGCTTGTCAAAGATTCAAGGGATATATAGATAATTTTGTTACAGTGGTGATAAAGGAAGTTTTATCTTGATCTTTCTCTTTTGTAATAGGCTGTAAATACAGAACTACAGAAAGTGATTTGTTAATCATACTCTTGGAGCTAATTTACAATCAAGATGTGAACTTAAAAACATACATTTCAATGACATGACTGGAATAAGAATGATATGGTTGACAAAAGACCACTAAAAGTTTTTCAAATGGCTTGAGAGAATGTGCTGTCTGGGTTTAAATGCAGATATCAGGGGAGTAGTATGTTAAAAGAATACATAAAACTAAAAGTACTGTATGCATTTTATTGTATTTCCTTCAAATGGCATTATTTCAAGGTCAGAATCAACTACAGACCAATAAATAAATAATCTTGAGCAATTATGTTTTGATTAATAATGGATTAGGAATGCTTGCTATTTTCCAGTTTTACTAAATCAAAGACAGACCAGGAAATAAGTGGCCAAATTTGGAAATGCACTGCTATAGATACCATGTAACTCAGGTAAAGGAGGAAGGTTTTTAACTCCCTCAGTACAGTAGTGCAAAAGGGTTCCATAACAGCAAGGCTTGCTTGTTTGGTCACTGCTATTTTAAAGAGAGCCACCATAGCAAAGTAGGTTGCAAGTATGTTTAGTGGAGTTGTTTTGGAGTTATTTTCCCCCAGATTTCGTGTGAAAAAAAATAGAAATGTGCAGAACCAGTCTAGGCCTTGTCACCACTTTGCCTTGTTTTTTCAACACATCACTGGAGCTTGTAAGGATTTACTAGCATGTTTCCATTCAGTGCTTTATATAACAACTTTTTGTTTGAGATTGACATGATTATAGATTAACACCTTATACATAGGCTTTTAGAGAAATTCTTCTTCCTGCATTCAAATGAACCCTGGTCTGAATTAAAATTCTGAAAATTAGCATCCCAGCCCATTTTGTGTGAATCTGCTGGTAATGAAAAGTTTCAGGCTGCTAGTTAAAAAACCTGTGTTGTACAAATATCTCCCTTTCAAGTTTCTTTCACTTTGTTTCACCAGTATTCCTGACTGTGATCCAAGAACAACTAATTCAGGGATTAACTGTGAAACCTAGATGTATGATTTCTTAAATTTGTTTATTAAACCTGCCAGGAAGAATGCTAATTCTGAAGACTATCTGTTTTTAGTGAAAATCCAGTAAGTCTACTGGAAGTGAACACCAATTTAGCCTGTTTGAAGGTCATGAAGTTGTAATACATTTTTTATCAATAGGTTAAATTTTAAAATTACACTGGTTAAGACACGAAAAATTCAAAGCCGTTAGTTGTCTCATGATTCTCCCACTATTACCAGATGTCTTTTCTTTCTTTTCTTGTTCTTGCTTTGAACAGTTAGTTCATCTTATCCATATCTTTTATGCTGGTAATCTACCTTGCACTCAATCACATGATTATATTTGTGTCCATGTGTCCTTTATGCAAAATCTTTCATTCAATTGAATCCTTGCACTTGTAAAGACAATGGGTTATTATTTTATGATCCAAAGGACACAACATTTAAATAGTAAGACTATGTATTAGAAGCTTCACCAGAAAATAAAGTTTCATGCAAATTTCTTTTTTTCAGGTAGTTATGTGTAGAAATTAAGTATGCAAACCCAGTGACTTTTATTTCCTCTGATTAATGAGTGAAATTTAAAAAATAAACACCACCTTTAAATTTCCCCTAATGGAGGAAAAAAGATACTTTACACTATTAAATTCAACTTTCATTGTAAGCAACTGCAAAGGTGGAAATTGATTTTAAACCTAAAATACTGGTCTAATTTTCTTACCAGTATGGGCTTAGATATCCACCTGTTTTTTTGGTTGGGGGGTTATTTTAAATCTAGTTTAGATTGACACTATCATTTTCAAACTGCTAGTTTCAACTGCCTCTGGGAGTCACTTGAAGTGTGGAAGTCCAGGGGGGATAAAAGCAGGAAATGGCATGTAAAATTCTGAAATGAGTAGTAGCCTTTTCTTCCAAACACATAGGTATTAATGTCTGCAATGGAAGTTCTTCAATAACTTGTCTCCAGCAGTAAATTATGTATACTTCTCTGAAATACGATAAATTGCATTTCCTAAATTATGGCTATAATTGGGACACTAGAGTTCAGTTCTTTTCATCACAAGTTTTGTCTCTCAGTGGTTGATAAGCTGGTGGGTTTCATTAAGCTTAGATTACACCTATTTGTATTATAATGTCTTTACCTCTTTCCAGAAATATCTGCAATGAAATCACATGGAAAAGAAAACACGTGTAACACAGACTTTTGCTATTATGGTAGACTGATACATCTATCAAAATATCAATTTTGATTGTTTATCACATAGAGCTCATAGTCTTTCATGACTAAAATAAAGGCAAAAAATAGTCAGTAAAGTATAATACACTGTTGACAGATCTCAGTGTGTGCAATGTTTAGTGTCCTGATCCAAGTTCTGAGATAGGAATCATGAAAAAGATGAATCTTCATTGTGCTGAAGTCAAGTCCATTATTTTTCTTGATGAAAGTAAAGAAAGAACCTTAGGCTCTGAAGATCAGAGATAATATCTATTTTGAAAAATCTCATTTTATGTTGGATAATGAACCTACCTTTTGGTTTGTGTTTCTCTTCTAGTATCTTCATAGTTTCTGTTATTGCTCTTTATAGTATATATGTTTTGCTTGTTGTTTGCAGACTCGTTTCAGTTGTGTTTTCTGAACTCAGCAACTGCGTGGATAAGAATGATATGAGAGAGCTTGCCATCTCATAAGAATTCCATATATAGTGAAAGAAAACATTAGCTTCTTTTGCTCATGGTTCCCAAATACAGTAAATTAACGATCTAGAAACATAGTTTAATTTGTTCTCCTTTGAAGCATTTGGTTAGAGATTCATAGAAAAGGTTATGTCTATTCTGGCTATAGTGTTACCACAGAGACTTCATGCCATGTCTTAAATCTCCATTATTGCATCCCACTACTTCCTGATCACACTAGCAAGTACTTGCCAATACAGTCTTTGAAAATATGCATTGAAAATTCAGATGCCTAACCATACATATGTTAGTGATATACGTGAAAATTAAAGCCACTAAAGATCCAAACTTACAATATATCATGTGAACTGCCAGTAATAGTGCATTCTTGGATTTTATACATAATGGTTTACTTATATTAAGTTTTAGGGATTTTTTTCTAAGTTTCAGGAAATCTTTCAACCATTTCATCATTTCACTTTGTAGAATGGTCTACATGCTTTTTTGGTTTGGAGTGGGGGTTTTTTTAATATTATTTTGCAAGGATTCTTACACCTACTCAACAAAAGCAGCAAAATTTATTTTATACAGCTTTTACAACAGAATCCCAAACTAAAATGTTTGATAAGGGCATTAATGTAGGCTGCAAACATAAGCCCTGCTCTTTATTGCTATTTGTATGAGATGACCTAGAAGTGCAGTTTCAAATTACTATGACACCAGAAAAATTGATGAATACATGCCAGTGAGAACACCAGTTTCTATCTTTCAGAATATTTAATATGGTTGTTTCAAAATCATAAAGAAATTATGTTGTCAACTTTATCTGCTTTAAAACAGCTTCTCCATCTAGCTACAATTTGATCACATGTTTCATATATGGCACTAAATTTTAATATGTTGGTATGAAATGTAAGTGATGCCACAGCTGGTAGTGACAAATTCGCAGTTTGACTATTTAACTCTCACCATGGTCAATAGCTAAGTGCTTTAAGATAGCTTAGTGTAGAAACAAAGACTAATAGTATTTCAACTTTCATGTGAAACTTCTGCGTTTTAAATTCATCATTCAAAGCTACATTCAGTGTGAGTCTAGTGGCAGTTGCTACCAACTTTAAGCTGAAGTCATGATTGAACATTTCCCTTCCCTTTCTTTTGAAATGTATTCCATCTGAAAATTCCCCAAGTAAGCAAAGAACATGGTATTTGAAGAAACTGAGACAAGCTGCTTTTAAACTAGATGCAATTAGTGAGTTTCTGACAGACTTTGGATTGCAATATGTACTGTTACTGACCCACAGAACACTCGCTTAGTTTCAAAATGTCTTTAAATTTTCATTTGTAATTCTTTACAATGTTTAATGTTATGAAGTGTTATAAGAAAAGTGAAAATGGCATATTAAGAACCTATTGCCACTACTTTAACCAGTATAAACCAAAAAGTGGAAATTTTAATATTTCAGAATCCCTGAATGATTTTATGTTTCAGGTTTAATGATTCATATGTGTTTCAGGTGTGTATTTCTGCTTCTTTCAATCACACACCCCACCCCAACCCACAGGATTTCAAACCAGGTGAGAGGGAGATGTATTCAGAAAGCAAGGAACATTTGCATTCTTTTTGCCTTCTCTGTGCATGTGGAGCATTTAGATGGCAATATCACAGAGGCTGAGCTATGCTTGCTATGCAGTTTTATTAGTTCTGCTGCTACCACAGCAAGGGCAACATTAGACATATAAAAATCCATCTTCATCGAATGGGTAACTGTGTAATCTTAGATCTGAAGTTACTTAATTACTGAGAACAACAATAGTAGGACTATCATATTCATTTCTGAATATCCTTAGTTGGGAAATCGAGTAATTTTTGCTGACGGAGAATTGAAGCCCATGCTGGATTCTGCAAGGATATTCTAAAGCCTCCAGATTACAGGTGCAATATTCCTACCATGATCAAGACCAGGACAAGTGAATGAACTGTAAAAAATATTCTTATAGACAAGAAGTGTTTGATGACTTTGGTGTGTAGTTCATGAAAGACATTGCAAAGAAAGAAACTGCAATCTTTTATTGTAATTTTTTCAATAATGTAACAAAAAATATAAACTCCAATCTCTCTTCAACAGTTTATGTAATAATTTCTTTTAAACAGATGGAAAAGAAATCTGTGCAACTCTACTTCCATCCTCAAATGGAGGCCAAGACATGCTTTCCATGTACCGTCATATTTAGTGAAATACCCTCTGGCAGATTTATTGTCTGTTTCATTTATTGATACATCTTATCAGCTGTATATATACACCAAAAAACCACAATTTTCCCCAACTGTATTCTTGAAACTGTAAGCCACTACACTGTCTACAGCACTATCATAGTTAATCTTTCTCTTATATTTTCTTGTGATTTTGAAACTATCTTTTCCTTTGTTTGAGATCTAAACCTCACAGTTCATTGTCAGATAGCAGTGAATCAAAAATAGCAGTGAGTACTCCTGAAAAGGTAAAAGTACCATTGTGAACCCTTGCTGCTTGTTGGTATTTTACCATTGTCACTAAAAACTTTGGTAGCACTGAATAATACCAGTATTTTTGGTGCTAATTATCATTGAAATTTGGGTGGTATCTGATTTGATTTGTTTTATTGAAAGATGCAATATCTTCATGTATTATAGGATGTGCTCCTAGGCAAATGGCTTACTTTGACATTCCTGTGAGCTATTCAAGATTTGAAGCCTTAGTTAAATGAACATTTGTTTCTGAGTGTGACTCTGCTTCAACAATTTTTCCCATCATTGTTAAATAACTAGTTATTTCAGTTTTTTTAAAGACCTAAAGAATGTGATTCTATCTTTTTGGGTTTTTTTTTAATATTTAAAACAACAGTATGTATAACCTTGCTCACCTTGCTCTCTGCATACTCCAGTGCCTTGGCACAGGAAAGCTTGGCAAAGTGGTTATTGTCAAGTAAAGTTGAGGAAAGAAGTCAGTCCTCAGGCTACTTCTTTTGGTTTCTAATAGTAAGAAAGAGTAGGAGACTTTTTTCCTTGCCAGAGGGACCAAGACTTCTGCAGAGTTAGGAAAGATTCAAGAATATTTCTCATAGTAATTTTTTAAAGACACTTTATATAAGACTGTTTCGTCATAAGTTGTCATCACAGTGTATTGTCATTTATATGCAAAGGATGAGACAGGACAATGTTCAGTTTAGTTCTACTTATCATGGACTAGAGACATTTCTGTATGTACTGAAAAGATAAAATGAGGACATAATGACATACCTCAGTGTGTGAAATAGTTATTCTTACTTCAGAAGAGTTGATAATTCTACTCTTTGCATCATAATAAAGAATTTTCTAGCTCTTAGATAAGGCATTATTGTACATCACTTCTAGAAACAATTTCATGCACTTACCAATGCATTCTATATTTTCTGAATGTTTATTCTTACAAAAGAACTTCTGAAGTACTGTTGAAATTAAGATGAAGATCAAGAGATCTTAAAAAAAAAAAAAAACACCAAAAAACCAGCCAAACAAAACACAAAACCACCATTACCAAAACAATGCAAGGTTCCTCAATATCAAATGAAAACACTTCAGCTGTTAATACTGCATTCATAGGAAGCTGAAAGACTTTTCTATAGTTCTATATAGCACTGTAAGTATGCATATCACATTTATGATGTTTATGTTTTATTCTGAGGCAACACTGAGTGGCTTTATGGCCAAATCTTTTATCTGTCAAGAACTGTCATGATTGAGTGAATGCTAACTTTGTCCAAGTAGCATTATGGTCACATTGTTATTCTGATTTTATCTGAGAGATGACTGTTCCTTTTTACTTGTAGATGATTTTTCTTTTTCTTTCTGAAAACTGAATTTCATTAAGGCTAAAATACTATGGAGTAAACGTCACTGGTTTGCTGATAAATATACTGTAGACAACAAAATACATAGTTTTAAATTCGTAAGTTCTTCAGCCTTCACATCTTACTAAAGTTTTTAAATGGGAAAAGAAATTAAAAATATAATGAGAAAGATTTGTTAATTTTATTTTTTTTTTTCAGGTATAAGGTCTTTCTTATAGGGTTGGAAAAAATCAGGTGTAGATTTGCACTGAAAATCTCAATAGTGAGGTAAACATAATGGTTGATGGTGTATTAGATGCTTGGGAAAAGCTTAAAAAGACATTTCTAGATTGAAGTGGAAATTTCAGGTATCCTTTAATACTTTTTGGCTTTTCTTCATTCAAAACTTCTGTTAAAATAAATTAAAACATTGTATTTCTAGAGGTGAACAGGATCTAGTTGACAGCACATCCACTGAAGGCAGAGTTATTTAATTATGAAATTTCAGCAACAGAAAACACTTTAAAACTGAATTTTATGAGTTATCGAAAGAAATCTTTCTAATTCCAGATCAATAGAATAAATTTCCAGGACTAAAATAAAGTATATAGGGCTGCAAGTAGTGTCATAATTAGGTGTTTTAAAAAAAATCTCAGTTAATCCTGGCTCATGTAGAGATATAGAAGCACAACTTGCAAGCAGTAGACAAAGAAGTAGTTCCAGTAGCTACTATGAATTACTTCAGTTTCAAGATAGGTTGACTTCTGTAATTTTGCCGGCTTTTTATAAAATCAAAGTTAGAGCTTTCTGAATAACTGAGATTTCCTCCCACTGAAAACTGTCTGAAATATTATAAAATCACCCAAGGGGAAAAAATATATGTAAACCCCTAAATATCTGTAATAGAATTCTTGAAGTTGTTAGTTACTTATTAGGATTTTTTTTTTTTCAGTTTTGCTTTACTACACAAAAACAAGTAGGCACCAGAAAGATGAATACTGAAGTATTTAGTCATTCACCACTTCTTGCACTAACCCTCATGCTTAGTAGTAAATGAAAGAGATGAGTGACTCAGGTCTCTGTATTTTTTAGGGTTTGGCATCAGAGTGACGTTAGGTACTGAAGGATCCAAGCGGTTAGTATGCAACTTGACCTCCAGCCCTTGCCTTCATATGTTTAATATAGAAATTGATCTCCAGAAAGGAAACATGAAATGATTGTTTCAAGTTTCCAGTTGAAAACTTAAGTTGCACAAAAGAGCTATTCTCTTTCAGGAATAATTTCACCTGAAACAGCTAAAGCCATCACTTCTTTCAGGTTCAGTTTATCTGTCCACACAGGAAGTAAAATATATCTATCTCTAATATGAGATTCTCAAGAAATAAGTCAATTCTATGTTTCTCTATCAGTCCAGCTTCTCCATATTGTCATGAAGTACTTTGCTCACAGAAGGGAAAGTTCAGAAAGTTCTCTTAGTGCAGTACATAAAAGGCACAATGTAAAGTGAAAATAATATTAAAGTCAGTGAGGTCAGAACTCCATTAAGTGAAAAAAACCTGAAATGAGAGCATTCAGTAAGATTGAATCAGAAGGAACTGCTTTGCCAAGCTGCAGACAATTTCTATGTATTTTTATCCAGCGGATTCAATATACATACACAAACTATGGCTGAACTTAGAACTGAAGATGACTCTTTTTTCCCCTCTTTACAAACAGAATACCAGATATTTGGAGGGGGAGGGGAGGAGGGTACCAAAGCTAGGAAAGATAATGCAATGTTTATTTTTAGAGGCAGAAACTCATATCATATTGTTGATTAAAACACAGGTCCATTTATAAATAAAACTGTTTCAAAGTGAAAGTCAGAGGTAGCCTAACCAAAAAATTAATATTCCAGATTAAAAAATTAATGTTCTATCTGAAATGCACAAAAACAAATGCAATCTCATTTAGTGACATTTCCAGAATTTCAACAAAGATTACTACATTAATCTGTTTAGCATTTTCATTTATCTGAAACAGAAGCAAATCCTTAGGGAACAGAGTTTGAAGATTCTGAACATTTGAACTTCTGCAATCTTGAAGAGCTTTTTAAAGAATATTTGTGACTCTTTTCTTTCAGGTAAATAGACCAAGACAAGAAAAAGAGTCAAATAATAGTTATGGTTTACTAGCATCACTGAAAACTAAGACTCTAATTATTGAGACTGAAATTGCAGAAATTACACCTGGAAATTTAAAAACCATAGTATGACAGAATAAAACAATACCCCATATGCCATATATTTATAATTACTCTAAGCTCATTCCAGATTTCATGCTTTCAGTCAAGTTCAGACAACTTCTGTCTTCTGAACACAATGTAACAGTAATTATTGCACAGCATGTAGTTCTGTCTGTAAATGCTAACATCTCCATCAGTAATTGTGCCTCTAAGATTTTCCTTACATTGTCAATCCATTTGCAATGCTGTGGGCATGGAAACAGATAGGAAAATGCTTTTGTGCCTCTAATGTCCTTGTTTGTCCATTTGGTAGTGTGCGTTTTTTATGTGTACAATACATATAAATAGTATGGATAATTTGGCAATGTGTAGTGTACGTCTGCTTTCCAACTGGCTCAGCTCTTTGCCACCCATCTCTGAAACATCCTCCTTTCTCTGAGACTGCAATTCATTTTGTATGAGTTACCAGGTTAATTGTGGGCTCTACAATTCACTGGAGGTTCTCTATAGAAAATGGACAGCAAAAAGGATCTTTTGTGATTTGTCTGGTTTGGGGAAGGAGTTCCTTACAAACAAGGAAGTAAGGCTTAAAGATACTTATGGCCTCAGAGAATTGATGTTTCTACAACTGCGTACCAGAAATTTTACAGATTTTAATAATTATATTTTTTTTTAGCCTTTGTTTCCTTATAGTTCAAATCTGAAAGCAAAACCTGGGGAGCAAGACTGTAAAATGAAACTTTCAAGGATGTATGAGGGAGACTGCTGTAGGCAAAACAAAAGTGATGTCAAATGCCTTCAGCCAAAAAGTCTGATGAAGGTTCATCTCGAATGTCTGTCAAATTGCATTGTGTTTATCTGATTCCCTAAGACTGCCTTTTTGGCGATATTTCAATATCTCTAAAATGTTTATTTCTTATTATTTTACCATGTCACATAAAATGTGTTCTTCACTGTCATAGCCCTGCCTGTCCATGTCCACAGCCCAGCCCTCCTTCCACTCTGCCCACAGCCCACACCCCATTGCAGGTCCCTGGGGCTAGCAGCTTCTGCCACAGTAAGATCACAGATGCACTGGTTTCCAGCTCCCCATGGTCCTGCCCTGCCTGTCCATGGTGCACCTGGGCACCTGTGTCCCAGCCTGCCTTGGACTATTCCAGTTCCCAAGCAGGTGCCTGGTGCCTGCGGCTGGATCTGCTCCTGGTGCCATGACTCCTGGAGAGCCACCCTGTTCTTGCTGCTTTCTACCACCCATCTTTTTTCCCCTAGGGAAAGTTTGTGAAGTCATCCTTTGCAAGAAAAACAAACCAGTAATAAAGCTTCTCTGCAGTGGACTATTATTGTTGTGCTGAGATACACACAGGCAGACTTTCAGAGTTAAAGATAGAAATACACAGCTCACATAGGTGTGCAACAGCTAAGCTGCACCACTTGACACCTGTCCTGAACAAAAAGAGGCTTCTAATAGTCCAGTCATTTTTGTGTTAAAGGGCATTTCCATGGCTTTACCTTTATGTTCAGTACCTTTCAGAGAGTCCTAAACATCTTTGCTAGGCAACTTCTGCCAGCTGGAGGTGTTGTTTGTTCACTGCTATGCCATCCTTAAGGCTAGGTGCTGCAATGTGTTTCCATATTCATCAGCATTAACCAATATGTCATCTACTACTTATTTTATTTACTGTATTCAAGAGGCTCAAGATATTCTTTTCAAAGAAAACAAACACCATCTCTTAAGTTAACCAGTGAAGGCCATAGCATTCTATTATCCAAAGTAAATACACTTTGAAAAAAAAGACTTGGTACAGCAAAAATACAGGAAATAAAAGATGTGGATTTCTAAACAAAGTGGCCTGACTGAACAAACCAACCTGACTAAACAGATGCATTATGCATAAGCTAAAACTTAAATAATAAGAAGGGCAGAAAAAGTCTCTTAGCTTGCCTGTTCTCATTATCCACTTTTATGGTACTTTGAAGATTTCTGAAAGCAAAAGGCAAATGTGAAAACTTCATTGTTGCAGACACAATAATGATATTGATTTTTCATTAAGATGCATCTTTTCTTGGCAAAGTCACACTTCTCTTTCTGGTGTTTCAAGATCTTTTTTCTATCCCCTTTCTACTGGATTTATTCTAGCGATTCAGAGAAATTCTGAAATCTTGAGATTTATTTTTTTTTGCTCCAGTCATTGAAACTGCTATAATCATCTTTATTGGTTGCATATGAGAGGGCTAAATCACAAAATATTTATTTTTTAATAAGCATAAAATAGAGGCTTTGCATTCCACAATGAATGATATAGCACATGTAGAGACTTTTTTCCAAATAAATTACTCTCTCTCTAGATAAATTAGTTCCTAAGTCTTCCATAATATCCAAAAAAAACAACCAAACAAAAAAAAAACAAAAAACCCAACGAACCAACCAAAAAACCCAAACCAAATCAAACCAAAAGAAAAAGATGTCTTATTCTGCTTTACATCCTCTGTTCTAGGCCTCCACTTAGAACCTGTTTGGAAATTTATGAATGGTTTCTGGTTCTTATCCAAATCCTACTCACTTGGGTCCCAAAACAGTGTACAGAAAACAAAATGTGCTGTTACATTTACATTTGATTTTTCCTAATTTGATTACTTAAGAGTTCTGTGAATGCCTGTCTTGCTTGAAAATTTATCACTGACAGTAACATTAACCTCTGAGCAGAGACAAGAGGAAATTCTGATTTCCTCATATTTTCATTTTTCTAGTCTTCTCATCTATCCAGCACTAAGGAAATAGCTTGTTTTCCACGTCCATTATTTTTCTGGTTTGAATGAATTTAAACAGCAAAATCATCTTTTCTTATTCCTTCCCCAGCCTGCGGCAACAAGGACATAGTTTAGTCCAAAATACTGTTGATACTGACTTTTGTGCTAAATGAGACTCTCAGAAGTAATTAGCCTTCCAACAGGTCCACTATTTAATTACTGTTAGGTTTAACATACAGTTACTGCTACTGTATGTGGGACTCGTATAGCTTCAGGAACAAATTCAGTGAGACCTCAACTTGAAGTGAGACATTACTAATTGCAAATTAATTAAGTTATTTAAGGCCCTGCTGTGTAATACTGATGTGAGACTGAGCTGGCTGTTCCAGCCCTTGTGTGAAAAAAAGAAATTATAGGGCTTGTAAAATACAGAACTTAATAACAGATTAAATAAGAGATTCTAAAAAGTGAATGTTAAAGTTTTAAACTGATAGTTAAACTGATCATTTAGTTGAAATGCAGTTTTTTATTAGCTCTAGTTTAAAGCCAAATTCTAGTGAAAGTGTGTGCTGTTATAAAGCAGTATTGTTAGTGTATTATCTCAAGCAAACCCTTGGAATACTTTTTCAGAATTATTCATGTCTTTGGTTTGCATGCAATCATTTTTCAACCTTGTACAGAGTTACCTAGGTACTCCTATGTGTTAAGGGATTCCAGTAAATCTTTGAACTTAGACAGATTTTATGACATTTAAAAGAACTTCAGTTAAAATAATTTACTTAGAATTTTTTAGTATTCAGAGTATTGCTTTAAGTAAATAGAGATTTGCTTTGAGAAATTCAACTAGATTATAGGGTACTATCAATCAGGGAATAATTGCCTCAAAAATTAGTGAAAGAATTGTCAGCAATTTCAGTGGATCTAAGATTTCACTTTTATGTGTTTTTCTTTTTTATTTAATTCTGCAAGTAAAAAACCTCAAAGCTAAAGCTTCTTTTTTCAGAGAAAAATAAATTCTAATGGGTTTTTTTGAGGATATCTTTTGATTTTGGAAAATCAATGTTCATTATTTTTTGTAAGAATATATATCCAACTTCAGGTTTTTCTAAACACCTTATAAAGCATTTGAGATATTAAACACATTGTGTGATGCATGAGCAATTGGCTCATGGGTTGAGTGCAAAGAGTTACAGTAAGTGGTGTTACATCAGTCTGGTGACTGGTCACCAGTGGGGTTCCACTGGGCTCCATCTTAGGTCCAGTGCTCTTCAACATCTTCATAAACAGCCTGGATGCAGACCCAACAATACTAAATTGGGAGGACCCATTGAATCCTTTGAAGGCAGGGAGGCCCTGCAGAGACCCAGACAAACTGGAGAGCTGATTAATCACTAATCATATGAAGTTTAGCAAGGAGAGTGCCAGATTCTGCACCTAGGATGGGGCCATTTCTGGGCCTACATACCCTGGATGTGTGAAGAGACTGGGGAATGAGATGCAGTGCCACAGAAAGGAACGTTGTCAATGACAAGTTGAATATGAGTCAGAAGTCTCCTGGCAGCCAGGAGGGCAAATTGTGTTCTGGTGAGTATCAGGCAAAGCATCATCAGCTGGAGAAAAGGAGACTGAAGGGAGACCTCATTGCAGTCTACAACTTCTTTATGAGAGGAAGGCAGTGATCGCTTTTGTCTGGTGACCAGTGACAGGACCCAAAGCAATAGCATAAAACTATGTCAGGGGAGGTTTAAGTTGGATATTAGGAAAAGGTTTTTCACCCAGAGG
>VWZF01001187.1:20661-125381 GCA_013396755.1 Sclerurus mexicanus
ATTCTATGATTCTATTAAATTCTAAACATTAACAAAACCAAGATAGGCAGAAATGTATGTATGATTTTAAAGGTGATACCACAAAGGAAAAACGTAAACAGTATTTATAACCATTTTTATATAACCATTTCTATGGATAGACAGGAAATATTATGTTATTCTGTTTGGTGTTTAATTTGTTTTGNCATACCCTGGATGTGTGAAGAGACTGGGGAATGAGATGCAGTGCCACAGAAAGGAACGTTGTCAATGACAAGTTGAATATGAGTCAGAAGTCTCCTGGCAGCCAGGAGGGCAAATTGTGTTCTGGTGAGTATCAGGCAAAGCATCATCAGCTGGAGAAAAGGAGACTGAAGGGAGACCTCATTGCAGTCTACAACTTCTTTATGAGAGGAAGGCAGTGATCGCTTTTGTCTGGTGACCAGTGACAGGACCCAAAGCAATAGCATAAAACTATGTCAGGGGAGGTTTAAGTTGGATATTAGGAAAAGGTTTTTCACCCAGAGGGTCGTTGGTCACTGGAACAGGCTCCTCAGGGAAGTGGTCACAGCACCAAGCCTGACAGAGTTCAAGAGGCAATTGGATTATACTCTCAGGCACAGGGTGTGACTTGTGGGGATAGTCCTGTTCTGTGCATGGCCAGGAGCTGGACTTTGATGCTCCTTGTGAGTCCATTCCAACTCAGGATTCTATGATTCTATTAAATTCTAAACATTAACAAAACCAAGATAGGCAGAAATGTATGTATGATTTTAAAGGTGATACCACAAAGGAAAAACGTAAACAGTATTTATAACCATTTTTATATAACCATTTCTATGGATAGACAGGAAATATTATGTTATTCTGTTTGGTGTTTAATTTGTTTTTGTTTTTTTTTTTTTAACATGTGTTTCTCTCTATATATTTCAGTCTATTACAAAGTTATAATGTTATATTTCACCTTTTCTGATTTCACTGGTATAATTGTAAGTGTCAGATACATACTAATTACTGGGCATTTCAGCAATAGAATTAACTAGATACTAAAAAGGAATCTCAACATACTAAAAAAAAATTATTAAATTAATGTTTTCATTTTATTGTCATAGAATCATAGAATATGCTGAGTTGGAAGAGATCCAGAAGGATCATTGAGTCCAACTCCTGGCTCTGCACAGGACCATCGCAAGTGTCACACCATGTGCCTGAGACTCACGTTCAAGGGCATCTCAAGCTCTGTCAGGCTTGCTGCTATGACCACTTCTCTGGGGTGCTTGTTCCAGCTCCTCTGGATGTAGAACCATTTTCTAATATCTAACATAAAGCTCCCCTGACTCAACTTCAGCACATTTCTTTGGGTCCTGTCACTGGTCACCACAGAGAAGAGATCAGTCAATTGTAACTGTCATGACTCAGTTACTTTTTAAGTTGCCCATTGATACAAACCATCTATTTTTTAAACAGAAAAAAAAAAAAAAAGGAGAGAAGATAAAGAAAGGGAGAATTAAATAATAAAAGAATTAAAGTGGAAGCAGGTGAAGAAATAAAATATTCCAGCGTTTTTTGTTTTTCATGCTATTGAGACATTGAGAAGTGATTCCACTCTTCATTTGTCTATTTGAGTCACCTTTAAGATCACTTCTTGAAGTACAACTGTGAAAAACATCTCTTAAAGAAAAAAAATTGCCTGTATTTACACTACATTTTGACTGCATTTCATTTCCATTATTCCATATTACAAGAGACTTTTGCATGGAAACCTGAATTCTTTGTTTCTGAAAAATTAATATGCTTTAGCTTCTTTCTCTCACCTGAAACAATAATCTTTCCTTTGTGACATCACTCTTCATCGCTGTGCTATGATTGATGCCACAATCTGAGATTCTGACTTGAAGTGGGAATAAACAGTAGAAAGGGAAGCAATAATAGGGAACAAAGAGACTTACTGTTTTCATCATCTTAGAATATTGTCAAGAAAAATATATAGAAATGAGATTTTAAGCTGAACTAGGATAACCTTAAGAAATTACAGGAAAACATTACATACATCTGTAATGTACATCTATAATGTAAATCTGTAAAGCAATTCACCCACTGTTTAAGATGTCACTTGGTATTATCAGTTTCAAGAAATAATGCCCCAATTCTAATATGCCTTACAATACTTCACCAATTTAATATCCATTACTTTAGGTCATCTGTAGGAAATTCTATGTAAAAGAACAATTCTGAAGTGACTTGTAACCTCCAGTATAACATACTTTAAACTAATGCACAGATAATGCTCACTGCCTTTCACAATTAATCACTGAAAGCATCGTCTTTTATTATTGTCAGGTCTGAGACCTTACTTCTACACTGTTGTTAGATCAATAAAAAACAATGACTCATTCAGGCACACGTAGTAGGCTGGTGTGAGGAAAAGGCCGAGAAAAATTCATTCAGTTGTAGAAAATCATCCAGTAGAATCAGGTGTACTGAAATTGGACCTTCACTAACCTTAGGTGCCATTTGGTGATGTTTATCTTATGTGTCTCAGCTTAATTTGATTATTTAAAAGAGATAAAAAATTTGAAACTTTTCATCCTCCAACTATGGTAAGATGGAAGGAGATTGCATTAAAAAGAATAAAGATCAAGAAATTATTTGAAGTCATCATATAAAGAAAAACAAGCATGCAGTAGGTTTTCTCAAGCTACTTTGTTTCCCTAGGGGGGGAAAAAAAAAAAGAAGACAAAAAAGAGGCTAACTTTCAATTTCCACCTTTCTTACTGCTCCATATGGATAGTTTAGAAACAAGGAACAAGACAATACTAAAATTCAACTGTAACAAAATTCAGTTCACATGTATCTGCAAAAGGAGATATTGTAATTTGCCAACTTTATTTCAGAAGACAAGTCATAGTCATACAACAAACTCAGGTGTTAACTTCTCTGTTTTCTTGATATTGTGCAGACGCCTTTTGAGAAGACATGATCAATGATGGTGAAAGTATACTCTATGGCCTACAGAAAAACTGTTTATAGTAATAATATCTGTCAAATATTTTTCCATGAGGCTAAGGAAAAGAAAAATCTGAATTTATCAGAAATTATTATTCTCTTTTCTGCAAGATGTCTGAAAAAAAATTAAGACCTTAGCATCTGATGGCATTTTGACATGAAAGATATTTGCTACATTATGCATAGACACATCTTAATATTTTAGTTGTGTTATAGAAACAATAATAATTAAAATAATTAGCTCTAAAGTTGGAAATAAATCATATTTCATCATGGAACAATAAAAACCTCTGTTGTTTTTTTTTCTAACAACCCAAGGCTGCTTGGGCTGTTCACTGCATCTCTGAACTAGTGGGATAGCTCAGCATGTCTATAGTACTATAGAGCAGTAATAAAGGTGGAATGTGGTAGCACTGCCAGTGATTGAAAATGAAGCAAACAATGCCAGCTGAAGAGCTCAAGGGGGATTTCTGGAAGCAGAACCTTGAAAGTGAAGAAAAGGCCAAAATAATTTTGGCCGAATGTTTTAAACAGGTCACTACTATATTGTAAGCTGTGACATGAGATATAATCGAGTTTACGCTTACAGTGGGAACTCTCTGTTTAGACTGTCAGTGTGTGAAGTTTCTATACACTGATTACAGTCAAAATTTCTGATAGTGGCTACCATGTTACTTTCTCCACTGCCCAGAAAATAAACCCACTACATACTCATAATTCATAGTCTCTAATGAAAAAAACAACAAATATGAGTCCCTGTTTTGTAAGAATTTATAGTTAGGGTTTAATTGAATTCATTACGAAGTTGTCATATTTTTATATCATAACTCAGGATTCTGTCTTGAAGTGGAGCAGATAAATCAATTTTCTAGAGGATAGCACAAAATACCATTGTTATTCCCACTCTGTATGCAAAGAGATTTTTGGAATGAGACAGACATTACTAAAATAGCAGATCATCACAGCATTTTCCCTCTTGCTCTTTTGGTAACTTGGCACCTGAAATTCCAATTTTTTGAATCTGTCTCTGCTTTACAACAAAGGGAGTTTAATTTCCTGTTATTATGACAAACAACTGTGGATATGGAGGTCCCAGAAAAAATATTCTTTAACTCGAAGTACATGTTGAGAGGAAATTGTTGTTCTGTTTCTGTCAGGAATTTAACCTTTTACATGTAATCACTTCCTTAATAAACTGTTGTCCATTACTTATTTTTTTCTATTTATTTTTTCTATGTTGTTGGGAAAAAAGCATAACATGCTGGTTTAAACACTCATTCTCTCCAACTATGACCTCCCTGAAAAAAATAATCTTAAATGGAAACTGGCTTCATACAAAGAAGGGATTTATTCCCATTTAAGATATATCCATTGATGCTGACCTGGTATGACATGGGAGATTCAAACCTTAAGATACATTTAACATTCAAATTCCAGGACTTCCCCTTAACTGCTTCCTGTGCAATCCCACCTCCTGATAACTGTGTAGAATTAATGGAATATTTAAGACCATCTTAAACCACAAAGTGCTACCCTCTGCATAAACACTCTTGTGTACAAAGAACTCTAAGTCAGCAACCTGTTATCACAGTTTTCTGTAAGATCACTGAGAAAAATGTATTTTTCTGTAGTCTAACTAACTGGTGCCCAGGTTGCAAGAAAGTATGTGTAGCAACAGTGTATGTGGTATGCATGAACGATAGGTCAGAGAAGACTCTATCCAGTTAACTCATGAATCAAGTCTAATTCCTTGACACTTTGGACAATCTCACATATAAAGCAACAAACTCAAATGAAGTCTGAATTGAAGAGTGGTAAAACATATACTAATTACTGTAGAGAACTGGAATGATAAAATTTTCTGATTTCCTGGGTGTACTTCTGCTAGTTATTTTTTAAAATGCATATAAATTAACACACCCAGAAGACCATTGTGGACTTCAACCCTTTTTTTATAACATAATGCAGTAAGGTTGTTTTTTTTATATAAAAGAAAAAAAAAAAAGGCTAGTACTGTAACTAATACATTAGAACTTCTCTGAAAAAGTCATGCAAATCTGTCCTTCAAATGACCAAGTTGTTGATAATACTTTATGTAAAATTCAAATGATTCCTCCATAATGATTTTTTCCAATACTTCTGGGAATCACAAACTGCTTCTGAAACACTGAGGAATTAAGTATCCCCTTTATGAATGTAACTGAGCATGATTCCTTCTGTTACTTAGATCCTAATAACCAATTCTGATCTTATAGCTTCACTGAAGTCACTGTTTTCAGTCATACTTATGACACTATACAGGGCTTTCCTTAAGGAAGAACAACACAAGACTGTGTTCTCTTTCCAATAGAATTAAAGAAACCTTACTGATAAAAGAAGAAATAATAATATCCTTGAACATTAATTACTTATTCAAGGCTTTTTTTATTAAGGAAAAAGTAAGTAATAACTTTTTTTTTCAAAACCATTAGTTTACATAAAAGAAAAAAGATGAAGAGACTATTAAGTTAGCTAATTTAATGATTACACAATAAGACTAAAGGAAGTTACTTCAAAAATAGAAATCTAATTTTATTTTGTTTATTGTTTCTGCTTTATAGACTTCAAGTCATTGTAGGTATGTCATAATTCTAATTTTTGCAGGTATAGCTTGAGACTAAATTAAAAGGGAAAAAAAACACCACAAAACAGGAAATGTAGCACTACACCCTAGACAACTGCGTTGATATTTGCAACTCTCGAGGACCTATAACAATGTAATTAAGTAATACTGCAATGTCAATCAGAGAAACAAACCATACCACATATTGGGACCTTTAGAACCTTTTAGTTTTGACAAAATTTTTCAGGCTTTTTTTTTTCAAATTATTTGAATTTTGTTCAAGTTCACTGGCCTGTATTCCTGTCTACAGCCCCTAAATAACCTTCCACTGTGACTGCAGTTTATATATTTTGTTTCCATGACAGAATTTTTTTTTTTAATTTTTTTTTTCTGTAGTATGCAATCCACTTAAAATGTGACTAATACTCTGATGCATATAGCTTATTTGCTTGTTGGCTGTGACTTCATATACCCAGTGTATCTTGGTATAAAAAAAGGAAAACATGACTAGTTCCAATAATTTTTCACTATCGTCATCACTGGTTTACGCAATTGCGTTGAACTAAGCTATCTAGTAATGTCATCAGAAAAGATAAATCATATGGAAGCAAAAGCTTGGTTTAGGTATGTTTAGAGACTTTTAATAAATTGGATGATAAATACTAGCTTCTTTATTGAAGATTAGCTACAAAGTATAAAATTTCACTACTTTCTAACGGTCTGTGAATGAACTCTCTTTTATCTATATACCCTTTGGTTTTCTTTTTATCCTCTCTCTTCACTTCCTTTGCATTCTGTTTCAAGGTCTGTTTCCTTTTCTTTTGTTCTTCCCATTTATATGTTTCTGCCTGCATATCTCTCCCCGTCTTGCATTGTCCAAATTAATTATTTTTTTAAGAAGTGTATAAAAATATCATTTAAACCTAAGATTGGAATGATTCATACCACCCATGTCTTTCCTTTCTTTTCTTGAAAATTCTTTTTATCTCTCTGCCTTGCTTCTTCAGATCCTAAACTTTCTGGAATAGACCTCATCTTTTAAACAGTAAGAGATTACACAGTGGTGCATTGATCCCAGCAGGAGTCTTTAGACACTAAAGAAATACAAATAATTACAAAGCATTGCCATATGCCTGATCTCCAGCAGCTGCGAGCTCTGTAACAAGAGCGTGATGCTTCTGCTCTCCCACTTGTCACCTCTCCAAACCTTCTGGCCAGTCTGCAGTAACGCATAATATTTCTGGACTCAGCCCTTCCTCCTATGCCAGCAGTAGCTGTCAGGCAGTTTTCACAAGGTTTGAAGCACAGCTGGGAAAGAACTGCAGACCTACACATCTGGTGGGTCTGCAGGTTTCCAATGAACAGTTCATCTGTGCATGATTGTCATATATAAAGAGGAAAGTGATTTTTGTTTGTCGGCATTATCAGTCTATGAGACATTGACGGTTTGATTTTGAAATTAAATGCAGCATAGACAAGATTAAATATTTGGCTCTTTAGCTGTAGTTGTTGGATCTTTTATTACTGGTAATGAATATACCACACGTAACCCTGCACAATGCTAAAGATATGTTTAATCTTTTAATTCTTAGGCTTCAGGACTTTTAGCCTGAAAAGCATTTTAACATACCACCTAAGGTTAATTATTTGAGTGCTATCACTCTGACCCCTTCATATGAATGACCTGAAAATAAAGGCCAACTCATTAGACTATGGACAGGGAGTCAAAAGAACTGAAATAATGATTTAGTCAGAAAAGCTAAACAGCAAGTCTTCTGTAATGGTAGCAGAAGAATTTGTGGTATTAGGAGCATTCAGGGACTACAGTATTCATCTTCAGATGTGAAAGTACTAGAATAAAACCCTATACGATACCTAAAACCAATATAACTTTCCAAATTCATGTTTTATTTTCTCTGATATAGATATTAAATGTTTAACACATATAGCTAACATGTATGAGGCTTATCTCAATACACATACAAAAGTAAATGCATGAGAGAAAATGGTGGTATAAAAATGCATGTATTTCTGACGTACAATGTTGCTAATAAAACTATTTAAATTATTGCTCTAATATTTATCTATGGTAGCAATAAAACCAGAACATTATTTATAAATGGAAGTGTAACCCATGATAATGAACAAACAAATTACATATTCATGAGGTATAACTTAACCTGATTAATATTATTTGACAGGCACAACTTTTGAGAAATATTTTAGATCTAAACTGCAACTACACAGCACTAGCAGTAAAAGCTCAGCTTAGATTTTGCAATCTCTTTCATTAATTTTGTTTCCAGTAAGTTATAAATGCAGCTTATACAGTAACAACAGCTTTTTATTACAAAAGAAGAACAAAAAAAGCAGAACTAAGATCCTGAAATGAATATACAGATCTATAATTTGTTGGATACTGGATGCCAACAGGTAGATTGCTCTTTCCCCAGAAGTCCTTCAGATTTCACTAGGGAACTATTCTTAGCAACAGAGCCCTTGAGGTTTGAACTCAGATATTAAAAATCAGTAGACTTTTACAGAAATGTTACCTAAGAATCTTCAAAACCTCAGCAGCAGCTTAATGGCAAATAAATGTTTTTCTCTTTCCCAACACTTTTAAACTTTATCCACAAAATCATTTTTTCCATAGTTATCTGTGACTTATTATTTATCCTTTAAAATGAGACTGAATTTCTTCATTTTATCTTGGAAGTTTAAGTTATGCAATATAATATGATGTATATTAAAATAAAATGCAAGTTAGGAAAAACAATTTTTAAGGAAAATTCAAGAAAGGTGACTACATGCCATAGTAACAGAGGTCTTACAGGATATTTATTACACAAATTCTTTGTATTTGTTGTGAAGTCTGAAAGTTTTTTTGGAGACACTTAAAGTAAGTTTCTGTTTACCTAGGTTTATGATTGGGAAGCTGAAGAATATCTACTCAGTAGAGTCCATGAGTAATATGTTTAAAATGTTCCCATATCATAGAATCATGAAATCATTTAGGTTGGAAAAATCAGTGAATCTATGTTAAATATTTTAAACTTTTTGTATTGCCTTTCATGAATTTTCTGGGTTTTTTTCACTTGTGTAAAAGTTACAGTAAAGGGATGAAAAATTAAGAGATTGCATTTTGTATAAATACAGATATTGTGGCATAAATTTGTTGAAGAGAAATAGCATCTTTTCATTAGATCAAACAAATAAAAGTACTGACAGAAAATTATGCTCTATTGTAAATAAAATGCAGTCTTCTATTTTAGCATTTAGTAACAAGAACAATTGCAGAAATTTGGAGTTGATATTTTGTTTTATGTTTTGGGGATTTTGTTACTGCATTTAATTTTTAGGTTTCTATCGAACTATGGTAGCATTTTATGAGATAAACATGAACAAAAGTAGAAAATTTGGCTGTACTCTAGCTGGTTATGTGTGCATGACAGAAGTAGAAATATACAGAAAAATATCATAAAGATCTCCTGTTGCTATCACAAAATGAACCTTGACTACAGACAAAATTGAAAACAGATCTGTGAAAGAGATCAAAGCTCAAAAGAACCCAAACCGTGCAGACAAACCCATCCAACATTCGATGTTACCACAAAGATAATGTCAATCCTATTGTGTGACAGAATGAAAATGAGAAAGGAGCATCATTGTCACAGCTACAGTCCCTTTGAATATATTAAAATAGCTGGAAATGCTCTCTAGTATCTCTGGCATGGGTGACTAGGAAGAAAATGAAGGAATATGCTTCCTCCTTTTGCAGATATGAAGAGGCCCTTCCTTTCAATCATTTATCAGTGGTCCTGGCTAATGAGGGAGATCTCAGCTGACTGTAGGTTAGACAATGTGACACCTACCTACAAGAAGGGCGAGAAGAAGGATCCTGGAAAGTGCAGTCCTGTCAACCTGATCTCAGTGGTGGTGAAGGTCATGGAGCAGATTTCCCTGAATGCCATCACGGGGTGTGTGCAGGACAACCAGGGATCAGCCCCAGACAGAATGAGCTTAGGAAACAAGTCTTGCTTGACTAACCTGATCTCTTCTTTCATAAGGTGACTCACTTAGTAGATGGGGAAAGGGCTGTGGAGGCTGCCTGCATGGATTTTAGTAAAGCCTTTGACGCCATTTACGACATCATTCTCCTGCTCCTTGAGTGGACAGGTTCTCTCTTTGCTGGGTAAAAAACTGGCTGGATGTCCAGGCCAAGAGAGTGGTGAAGAATGCACTTATATTCATCTGGAGGCCATTCACAAGTGGGGTTCCCTAGGGCTCAGTGTTGGGGCCATTCCTGTTTAATATCTGCACAAGGGGATCAAGTGCACCCTCCTTAAGTTCACAGATGACACCAAGCTGGGTAGGAGTGTTGATCTCCTGGAGGGCAGGAAGGCTCTGCAGAAGGATCTGGACAAGCTGGATTGATGGGCCAAGGCAAACTGTATGGGGTTCAACAAGTCAAAGTGCTGGGTCGTGCACTTGGGTCACAACAACCCCATGCAGTCCTACAGGCTGGGAGGCAGAGTGACTGGAAAGTGGTTCATTGGAAAAGATCAACAGGTGGCTGGATATGGTCCAACAGTGTATCCAAGTGACCAAGAAGGCCAAAGGCATCCTAGCCTGTATCAGAAATAGTGTGGCCAGCAGGACCAGGGCCATGATCATCTCCCTGTACTCAGCACTGGTGAGGCTGCACCTTGAATCTTGTATTTTGTTTTGGGACTCTCCCGACAAGAAAGACATTTCACGGATTTCACAAAATATTCTGAGCTGGAAGGGATGCACAAGGATTACTGAGTCCAACTCTTGAGTAAACGAGGACTGAACGCACAACTTTGATGTTATTTGCACCATGCTCTAACCAACTGAGCTAATCTCAGGGTCAATGTGACACTCTCCATGCAGAAACCTTTGCAAGTTTGAAATTCATCTAGATCCCTTTCTTATTCAAGCAGTATATATACATTCTTGAAATCTAAAGCTCTTAAACTGTCTTACATATTTCTTACAACTCTATTTCCTCAGCTTTGTTATGAGGCCCACCACTGAATTACTTGTATACATAGCACAGACATTGGATTCATTCTGTGGATCTTTCCCCAACTAGCTTTCTTAACTCTCTCTCTCCATAACTGCTGTGATCAGTTTTAGGTGTATAAATGTAGTTTTGAAAATGTATCTTTGTATGTTTGATATATTTATAGTCAAATGCCCAGAAAGGCAAAAGGACCTAAAGAGAAGGTATTATGGAATAGAAACTACCCCTAAACAGTCAAAGAAGCTTGAGAAAAGATCTTTCAAAACATACAGCACATTTCTTAGGTGTTTCATAGCCTCTCTATGAATAGAAATATCTACATCTCTCTCAATACGCATGCATAAAATATAACTTTCAAAATGAAAGTTTTAATTTATTTTATTTTTATAAATTATTTTTATCTTTATATCTTTACATAATCTGTCAAAGCAATGAAACTACAAGTGCAAAATTAATTTCTCTTGCTACCAGCTGGCCTGTCATTAGTGTGTGTACTTCATTAAACCAACATGGCTCTTAAGATGCATTAATACAGTATATCATAAAAATTGTATTGCTTAGAAGATATATTTCTCAACTATAAGGCCAACTGAAAGCAAAAAATATATTCAGATTTTTTTTTTTCTGGATGTTTCAGATAAGTGAGTTATTTAAATCTGCATTTGTAGTTGAGAATACTGCTAGATCTTCACAAAGTATACTAATATGTTTCAATCCATGACTATTAATTTTCAATCTATTATTTATTATTGTTAATTATTCAAGATATTATTTTTTCATTCTTCATTTCAAGAGAGTTTAGAGTGTTGAATAAATTGTATCATTTTCTCATATATGATAGATGTGATTTGGAGTTAACAGTGTCAAGTATGAATTATGTTTCCAGTGTAAATCTTTGTTCAAAAACTATTTATGAAGTTTCATGTTGTACTAGATTATTACAAGACATTACTTCTTGTAACAGTGACATCTCTCAAAGTGAATTCACTACCAAAAGTGTTATGGATTAGAATTTAGTGAATAATTTGCAAGGATGGATTTATTTAACAAATTGATCCTATTGTCTGCACGTGCAATAGCTTCCAATAAAGAAATAAACAAGCAAACCATAATATCCTTGAATACATTTAAAAAAACATTCAAATGATCTATTTTCATGCTTTGCTTTTTGTTTTGTTTAGTTTGTATCATTCTCTGTAGCTTGCATGATCATGAACCACTTGTTATGAACACCTAAAATACTAACTTCCTGGTTATCTATTTTTAAAGTGTCAGCTCTTTCACTTTTTTTTTTATTTTATTTTATGTTATTTTTCCTTAGATGAATGCAGAAAGAATTTTTAAGACTAGTAAAGCTTTTGCAACTATTTGTCTAAAACCCTGGCTTTTCAAATATTCACTTGCATCTTTGAAATTTACTTTCCACTAATGCTCTTGCCAGTAAAACTCAATCCTTCAAACATTCCTGCAGAAAGATCACCAAAGGGTTGCACATATTGTCAAAGTAAATTCAATCAAAGGTTGGTTGAAAATCTTGCACTGTGTTTGCTCAGCTGTGTTAAAAGAACAACTCATTCAAGTTGTTCCCAAGGCATTCCCTAAGAAAATTCAAGATTGTTTATGTGTGTATTTGTGATTTGACACCAAGTTTTATGAATATATACTTCAAAGTTACTTTTTTTTTACAAAGAAATCGTGTCATAGATTACTTTTTTTTTTTTAATATCATTTTCTTAATAGCCTTAGGAACAATTTCATTACAGACAAAACAATATCTGGAATATTCTGAAGCTCTTTTTTTTCCCTAGTGGACATGAAAGAATGTTTAACCTTTTAATATTTGTTTCCTACTTTCCTAGTTACCAGTCCATTCTTCTTAGTGGTTTTATATTTCTTTACTGAGCTTCTGATGTCTCCTTATTTGGCTCTGGCACTGTATATAAAAATTTGTCCCCCTAAAACAATGACAAGATCAGACTGAAACTATAATAATATATAGCTAAAACCTCATCCTGTTTTTTCACTGAATGATTTTAAGATGAGTATGAGTGTGATGATATTAGGGAAAAACTAGTAGCCTACCAGATTTCATTTCTTTATAACAAAGTAAGAACTTTAACTTATTTGTACTGTAATTTTAGTTCTTAAGTACCATAGCCTATTTTACATCTAGTGATGAGAGGAAAGGGGAAACTTTAGCATACAGTTGAACTTGCAACAAAACTTTGAATTCAAGTCAGATATGTTCTATTTTAAAAAGGTAGAAAAACTGAAGATTTTCTCTTACTACAAAACAATCTTTCTTTTATTGTTTCATAAGTCTAAAATATGTAATATTCTAAATTAGATACAGACATTATATAAAACTAAACACAGAAATGGGAATATGGATTTAAAAATTGTTTTGTCAATAGAAATACGTAGTAAAGTTGGGACAAGAGAGTTCATGGAAGACTTGCACCTCTCCAAAGTAACATGATAATTATTTAGTTGTATCAGTGAGTTTGAGAAGTGCTTATTTCTTTGATAAGAAAATTTTGCCTTTTTTTGATTTTTCTGAACAAAGCAAAACATTTTATCAGAACGAGATAACATCAATTTATTTTATAACATTATGTTTCAAAAAGAGTAAAAAGTGAAAAGTAGCATTAATTTTTAAGTTCTTAGGATAACTCCAGAAGATGTAAATATTTTCCTGTGATAATCTGTATCTACAGTAGATACTGTAAAAATTGTTAGAAATTCCAACTTTAGCTACTTTGTGCTGCATCTTTAACATTATTCAAATATTGATTTTCTTGATGTTAATAAGAAATAGAGATATGTGACAATGTTGCTATTTTTGCCTTCTTAAACATGAGAAAGAAGTTAGTATTGAAGTATTAAACTCACATTTTGTATCTGAAGACTGAAAGATTCAGAGGACATGCTAACAAAAGAGTGAATGGTGAAATATCATGACAGGAAAATTCTCAAGAATTTCATAAAGCTGCAGGGACTGAAAGAGTTGGATAAATATTTATAAAGTACAAAGTTGAAAACTGCAGTCACTGGAATTCAGGAGAAATTTCCTGTTGCTGTTTTTTATGATAAGCCTTTATATATTCAGAGTGCTTCTCACAACTGAAACCTAAAAAATAAAAGATCTTTTCTTCCCTCTACAGAGTGCTGGTGTTTTTTAACCACCTGAAAGGACAAAAATAGAAGTCAAAACATTTCAGAATATCAATTTTACCTTCAATATTCTTCAGCTTTAATAAATATAATTCTTTGTAATATGTTTCTATTATTACATGGCAAAAAAAGGTTTCATGTCCAGTGTGACATATAGAAAATATTAGAAGGGATGAATGATTTATTTAAAGTGAAAACCACGTTTGAAAATGATATTGAGAAGAAATGTAGTGATTCTGAAAACAGTGTTGTAGATCTGCATGTATGATGTTCAGTGATTTCAAGGTTAACAATCTATAGGAAAACTGGATTGCTATATTCCCAAAAATTCTGTCTGGGAACAGAATCCAGGCTGAAACCATCCCTTCTCATATTTACCAATATAAGGATTTTTGTATGCTGCTATGACCATTAAGCTCTGATTTTTAGTAAAAATATTCTGTTCAAGGTCCAAAAAAAACAACCAAACAAACAAAAAAACCCAAACAAACAAAGAACCACCCACCAGGTATTTTTATTTTTGCTACATTTATTCTGTGGGAATGAAGATAAAAGAGGAAAAAGTTCCCCCCTCTAAACCAAGTAGATACTAGGAACAATACATTTAAGAGGTCATTAATATTCAAACATTACTTTCTTCAGGCTCAAGACTGGAGTACGCTAAGTCAGCTAAAAGTTCTAGGACATCTGTGTCAATAAAAGGAGCTTCTAGTCAATATTAAAGACAAAAGGACACCTGCAGAAGATGAAATAGTTAACAGAAGGGATAGGCAATCTAGAAGGAATATAGAGACATAGCCTGGTGTCCAGGGACAAAGCTAGGAAAAGCTAAAGTCCAACTTGAATTGGATTTTGTAAGGGATGTCAAAGGGATATGTATACAGAAGGACTTCTAGAAACACAAAAGTGGCAAGAGGAATACTAGGGAAAAGGTGGCCTTCTGTTGAATTGAGCAGGAGACTTCATGACAACAGAACATGGGCAAAGCTGAAGTCTTGAACGCCTTCTCTGCATCAGACTTTGCTAGAAAGACCTGCCTTCAGGAAGGCCAGGCCATGGAGTCCAGAAGGAAAATGTGGAGCCAGGAAAAGTTAACCCTTGGTGAAAGAGAATTAGGTTAGAGAACAGTTTAACTGGACAGCCCCTGGTTTCCATGGATACACCCACAAATGCTAAGGGGCTGTTGTTATTGTGAGGTCACTCTCCATTATCTTTGGACAGTCATGATGAATGAGAGAGGTTCCTGGTCATTGGAAGAGAGCAAGTGTCACTCCTATCTTCAAGAAGGGCAAAAGGAGTACACATGGAACTTTAGGACAAAACTTCAGGACACTCAACCTGATTCCATTCCCTGGGAAGGTAATGGAGCAGCTGGTCCTGGAAACCATTTCCAGGCACAAGGACAAGAAAATTATCAGGAGTAGTCAGCATGGCTTTACCAAGGGGAAGTCAGGCTTCATGAACCAGACAACCTTCTACAATGGAACAACTGGCCTGATAGATGAGAGGAGTGTGACAGCTGATGGGAGATGCTCCCCCCTTTCGCCCCCCCTACACCGTCCCCGAGGTGCCCCAGAAAGAGCCACATGGAGACCACAGGAGAGGAAGCAGAGAGCAGGTTTATTAACATGGGTGGGGGTATTTAAAGGTTTTAGGGGGATTCTAGCTACTACCAATAAGAATCTAGAGATAACAACCAATGGGAAAGGGTTAACTAAGGGCCAATAGGGGAACTTAAACAGAAACCTTCAAGGATGAATTCCTGAAGGTTTAGTTAGAGAGATAAGGGTTTTCTCAAGGGGTTTTGGGAAGAAGACAGTGACTAAGGGAAAAAAAGACTGTAACTCCATTTTACAACACAGTGAAAGCTTTAGTTTTTAAGGTATTTTGACTAACTTCTTCATCTTCTTCAGTTGCCCACTTCTTATATGCCCATTTCTGATACTGTAGGTTCTCTGCCACAGAGGAGGTATTATTGTCTACCTGTACTTCATACTTCCAATACTATCGTCTACTATCCTTATAGAGAAGCTGATGAGGTCCAGAGAAGAGACACTTTGAAAGTTGAGGGACTGGGCCATCCTTCATATGAGGAGAGATCAGTAGAACTGTGGCTCTAGAGAAGAGAAAGTTCAGGGTGGGTATCTCATTGATGTGTACAAATAACTTTTCTTTTCAGAAGTTATTGTTATTGAAGCATATTGATGGTATATATTGTACTGATTAAGACCTTGATGTTACTGAAGACAGCCCATGCCTTGATATGTTAGGATCTACAAGAAAATAAAACACTACAAAGGCAAGACTCCTTAAAGAGATCCAATGGTTCTATCAGAGTTATTAAACTACTTACTGCTTAAACATTTCTATTCATTTTGGCTTAGTGTTTTGAATTTTATAGGAGAAAAATTTATATTATGCCATTTCAACTTGACATAAAATACTAACTGCTAGTTCTTTATCTGTAATAACCATCTGCATCTGCAAAGAAGAGGTGAAGACAAGGATGTCTCTCAGAAATCTTCATGATCTCTTGATAATATTAGGGCCGTTACAGCCTCTGGCAAAGTTTAGCACAGCCTCAAGGATGCTCTAAAATCTGCTGGTTTGTAAACGCCTCCTGAGACCAGTATGCTAAGAACAGTCAAGCCATGCCCTTGGCACTTGACATGCAGGAAGGACAGAAGATGATAAGGATAAGATAAAACCAAAGATCAAACAGACAACACAAGCATCAAACAAGAAATTCTTAATCTGTATCAGAAGGAGTACTGAAAGAAAGTTAGCAGATCTGCCAGAGAACTAGAAAAGAAGCAATTAAGGAAGAACACAATATCCCACAATATCAGTGAGAAGTTAAATTTTTAATTTTTTTTTTTTCCTTTACCACATACTGTATTTAAGGAGTTGCTTCTTATGGACTTCCTTTCTAATAATAAATACTATCCAAGAATTAAAATGAAAGGTGTTGAAACAAATTGATAAATGTATCATCAAACCTTTATAACTTTTTTATTATTATTATTTATTTAGTTTCTGCATAACCACAGGGAAGAAGTGGTACAGCTGCTAAAAGTTTTCAATTTCATATTAAAACGATTAATGTCCCAAAGGGCTGAAGTAAGTGCTTTAACTCTTTAAAAGTAACAACTTTAAAATGTAGTTGAGGATGATCCAGGCAGCCAGATATTACTAAACAGTTATACACCTGGTTAAATTGCTTGAAACTATCTTTCATAGAAGTTATATTATTAGGCAATGTGAAAAGTCACTATATTGATATCTGTTGTTCTTTTCCTTCAAAGGGGAAAGTTGTGCTTCAATAATCTGTTACCATTCTTTTAATATAAGATGCTTCTTTAGGATTGACCCTGTTTTTTGTTGCTTAGAATTTGCACAGTCTGACAATTACCTTTTCATAAAGAGAAAAATGAAATGAAGCAAAACAAAATTAAGAGATATGAAAGAAGTTAGAAGACAAGAGGGGCAAGCACTATTTTAGCAAGTACCTCTGCAGTTAAACCTTTCCCACACAATATGGTAACCTAAGGCTGCAGGAAGAATGAGCATGCCCTGTTTACAAGTCCTGTGGAAGTGTCCTAACTATTAAAGCAAGAAAAGATTTTTTGTTAACCTATGTCTCAGAGCAGTTTCGTGTTTGACACAAAGCTGAACTTTCACAGGAAGGTTTTAGGGAGGCTTAATTCAGAAAATGCAATTCTCTTTTGGAAGATTTCTCTTTGGTTTAAACTTCAGACCCAGTTATATGAAACTGAGTTGTTTGGGAAATAATAGTTTTCAAACATATGGACAGCTGATGCAAAAGTAATGTAGGTATTCCACAACACACTGGATAAAATTGGCTACTGTCACTGACATTGTTCCTTATGAAAATTCAGCATTCTTCTCACACATGTAGGCCTCAGAATATCTATTGAAAATGCTATACTGAAGTTTATTGATTCTTTCAGGAAGATAAAAATGTTACATTTGTCTAAAACTATTTTTTCCAAACCTACTTGTGAAACGGATACAGCCCTATGTGATTCCTGCTAGAAAAATATGAATAATTTTATCTCCCACTATAACAAATGTACTGAAAAGTTAGAGGTTATTTGTTAATTTCTACTGCTGTTTAGTTGTAATTTTTCTCTTTGTTTTGACATGACTATTATATTTTAATTTTAATTTTAAATTATTTTTATTAGATTATTTTAAAAGTTATATTTTTTTGCCATTGTTTGCCATCTGCTCCCTGTACAAAGAAGCCACATATTTGGTGATGCTTTGTAATCCCTCTCTGCCAAAGCTTCTATTTGCATATAAGAAGGTGGTGACTGTCTTTATCCACCAGATTAAATTAGGCACCTTTAACATATATTACTTAATAGTTATTACTTTGGTATTTTAAAAAATTTTGATCAGTTTTATGAGCTAAAGTTATTGAAAAAAAAAAAAAGGTTTAAGCAGAAAGCAGGAGGCAGAATTAACATTCACTGTTCCTAATATCACATGAACTGCTCATATTACATGAGTTAATAAAAACTAGCATAAATATATTCCAGAGAAAGCGCTATTTTCAGTGTGCCTTTTTGTCTGTTTTTTTCTGATCTATATTTACCTAACATCTCTTAGAGATACTCACTATTACATTAGAGTGTAATTTCCATTGACTAGACAAATCCCTTTAGGTAAATTTAAATAATATTTATTATATTATTACAGTTTTGTTATTATTCTCACATACCCCAGAACTGCACTACTAACCGGTATCAATTTCATTAAAAAGTTCAAATATTTTACTTAACAGTAATGTCATGTCTTTGGCTTTCTCTTTAATAAGAATAATGATATCAGCACTCGTCCTGAAAGTTTAAGTAACACCAGACACTCCATTTTATGTTTCTACACATTAACTAACAGTGTTGGGACCTAAAGGTTAAATTTTTTCAAGGGATAGTAATCGTCCTTCATACCAATCTTTTCATTTTGGCCACCGGTTCACCTTACCTAATGCAAATATTGATCTGGCACTAACACTCTGTAGCAAATTTAAAGTTTTGGGGCAAAATCTTCTTTACTTCTGACTGGGTCATTTATTTTTTGAAAAAGTATCTACAAAAGATACAGCATACACAGTAGCTGAAAGGAAAGGAGAGAACTGAAAACTTTTAATAGGAATCCAAACCTTCTATTGAGAGGTTGGACAGGTCATCTCCCTTAACAAGACAGATAGGAAGTATTCATTTCTTTTAAACTGACATTGGCAAGGACAAAATGTGAAATAGTTTTATTAAAAGAAAAGACCTGAACTCCCAAAAAGAGAGTCATTAAAAACAAGACTATGATACAAGGACAGTAGTTAAATACATTGCAACTGGCATTGTAATTCTTAACAGAATCAGATATATGATGTCATTTCCTAAAATTAAATTACAAGACTGTTCTGTTAATTATTAAGTTTACAGGACCTTGCTCCACTGTGTCTGACTGCTCTAATAGCATTTACAAGAAACATCAGAAATATGAAAGAGGCTTTGGATATTATAGTTTAAGTAACAGACATTTTTAATCTATGTAAAGGTTACAAAAATTTACTCAATATTTATGTCATTACTTGCAGTCTCAGAAATTGTGAGATGTTTCTTAATCTATTTCACAGGTTTTTAGTGGAATCCCTTTAGAAAATGTAGGAGACTGTCCATTTGCTCCAAAAGATCTCAACCATTTTATGAACTAGCAGCTTTTCCATCATTCCTTTATAAACATGTAAAGACTCTTATGCAATTAGTGAGATAATTTTGGACTTTAATTTAGAAGATAATGCAGTTCTATATCCTAGATTCATTATATCCAAGCGTCTTTTGGTTTTGCAGCTATATTACCAAAGGCAGCAATCAGGTAAAGGACAGCCTATTAATATTCCTTCTAATCAGGCAAATTTATATTTTATATTATGCAGAATTTCACTGAAGCAATTTCTTGTCGTGTTTCTTTAGTGTTTGTTTTGGATCCTGGGTAGTATTGTTATCCAACACAACTGTCTTTAGGAAAGAATTGTTCCTTTGGGCACGTTAGTATGTTCTGCTTGGTGTTACTCAAACATCACTCAGAGATTAGAAAAGCTGACAAACCTATGTGAACCCACAGACCAAAGACAATCTCAATTATTACCTTGTAATTTATCTTTATTACATTCACATGGGTTTCCTGCACACCTTTGGGAAAAATGTATTTTCAGCCATCATGAAGAGATGATGGAACAAACATATGAAGCAGAGCACACTGGGATAGACTCAAATGCACAAAAAGAGTTCAGGCAAGCAGTAAACTTTTCAAGGAGAAAAGTTCAGATATATTTTTTTTAAACTCACATAAATGCTGAATGACTACTTTGAAGACCAAATTTAGTCTAAAAATCAGAAGTCAATGCTTGCTATGACAACTGCAAACTCTAAAATCATCATCCTTCCATTAAACTGAACCACTATTTTAGTGTTTTTCTGGTTTTGTCCTGTCAACGAAGATAAGATTTTACCAGTGAATTGCCCAGGAAACTATCCTAAAATAATCCTGATAATAGAGGAGAACAAATTTATATTTATCTCATAGATTTCTTTCCTTTCTTCATAGCAGCTAATACTGGGGCAATTGTTCAGAGCAAGGAATCAGGCAGGCAGCAGAAATTACTAGGCTGAAAAGCCTTGTATTCGAGTTGAAGTGAGCTTCAAAGGATCTGAAACAGAAAACTTGCAGAATAGTTCCAAAGCCATAGCAAAACATTTTAATATATTCCTATTGCACACATACAAGTTATCTGTTTGACTCATTTTAAGTGCTCAGCATACTGAAAGCTGACCATGTGCCTACTAGTACTTGCAAATCTGGGGTCCCCATCCACTAAAGAGCACAGTAAAACTAAAGCGAGACAGAGAAGCAGGGAATGATCAAAGCTGGAAGCACTTCTGTAGAAGGGGATATTAGATTAGGCATCTTTAGGTTAGAGAAAAAGGACCCAAAGGGATATGTTCTTGATGTATAAAATAATAAAAGCCATGAATATAGGGGCTAGGGAGCAATTAGGCACTATTTTTGTAAAACAAGAACAAAGGACCCTAAATGAAATTATCACCCAGAAAATTTTCAGCTGGGAAAGGGAAGGGAAGTGCTTTTTCACAAAGTGCATAATTAAATTGTAGGACTCATTGCCACAGGATGTTGTGGAGGCCAAAGATATAGGATTCCAAAAGGGATTAGAAATATGAAAGAAGGTCCATCATAATAAAAAAAAAAAAAAAAAGGGGGAAAAAAAAAAAGAGGTGATACTCTGTATGACTCAAAAAATACTTCCAACATTGAAAGCAAGAAACTGTCATTCTGTATTTGCCCTGTTCATATACTCTGCTTTTCCCAGCCCTCTGCTACTGACATCTGTCGAGGAGAGGAAGGACATGTAATCACTTTTTACTGAATGGATAGGCTTTTCTGGATATACCTGCCTGGATACGCTGGAATAGAGGAAGCAGCAGGATATCAATATTCTAAAATATGTTTTCTTACCTCTCTGTAGGCCCCCACCAGAGAATACATCAGGTGTCTCAGAAGCAAGAATCTGGCATACAGTGCACATCTTATACGTAGTATGGCTGTTCTGCTACAGCTACAGGAGAACAAACCAAGAAGATACACCTACCCTGACTTTTTGGCCAGACTTTTTTACTAAAATTGACTACTCAAGGCTGTTGTAGCCAAGATGTCAATATGATAGAATAATAAAATCTTATTCATTATATCTGAATAATCAGAAGACACTAAGGAAAACCAAATTTATCTAAATATAAAGAACATATCTGAAAGTTTTTTCAACAACAAGAAAGAAGTGTAAGACTTAAATGAACATTTAATCAGAAAGTCAGTTCTTTGAAGTACTCCTATTTGAACCAAAACTCACTGTAGAGCTTTGTTGTCTTTCAGCCTCCTTCAGCAGATTTTGAATCAAACCAGCAGCACTGATGCATTGTTGACTTAAATATCCACTTCATGATCAGTTAGAGATGCTTTTGTCATCTTATAAAAATAGATTTCTTTATAGATTATCTTGCAGTACCTCCACAGCTCCTCTCTGAATTTATTTATATTTTAAGGTTCACCATAAAATCTAGAAAAAAGGCTATTTAATTTATTTTTTTTTTAGTAAGACAGAGTAAGACTATGTTTGTTCATAAAAATAAAATAAAACCTTCTGCACTTTACATTACCGGAGATTTTTACTTAAAGAAATGGATAATACTAGCAACATCTAAAGCTGTTTTAGTAATTTCTTAAGATGATTTTGAGATTTTTATCCTGAACTGTAGTCCTCGTAGGTTTGGGAGGACATATATGGAGCTCTCTCACATGAGTGTTGTCTTCTATCTAGCCCTTTACTCCAAATCTCACTTATAACTCCTGAATTTATATAGAAATATTTACATAATTGTTATTACAAGGTGTGGCAGTAGGGCAGGGTCATTAAATAAATTAATCACAGGACTGCTAATTGAGGACATAACTATAAATTTAGCACTTATCCGTTTGCTGACACAAAATTCTCCTGGTTTCAAAGCAGATGATTTTTGTATCAAAGAATTTCCAAACAGTCTTATCTTCAAAATAACCCTTAATCAGCCTCTGTCACTGAACTCTAAAACCAGCAGAGCAGATTTTACAAATAGTGCCATGTAATTTATGAACATTAGCTAAAATTCACAGATGAGAAATTATATACTGGTTAATTTAATCTACTTAAATGTAAGACAGGATACTGTATAGCTATAGCAGATGAGAAGTATCTGAAATTATGTTGTTCAATTTTGTCTTCTAAGGTTATCAAAGACATCAGTTAAAGAATTATGATAATACTTAGAATTATGATAATACCTGCTGCTTGATTTCATGTGAACCTGCTTTACTAAGTACCATTACATAAATTTAGCAATTGAAAACAAAACCATGAAGACTACACTTGAGAAATGTAGATCAGGTTCATCTCTCCTCAGATGATAGCTTTGTGCAGATTCATTTGACATTTGCTCTATTCCTCATAAGACATTTTTATCACTGTTAAGTAAGGATCTGTTTGAAATACAGTGAATAGCTTCATTCTTAAGAGCCAGAGTTTGACAAAGACAACCTTTGTAATCTGTACCTTACAATTCCTCCTCTCTATTCCCAAGGAAGCTTCAGGAGAAGCAAGTAATGTAGAACAATCTTGCAGAAGATTCTACAGCATAAGACAACAGTGAAAGGGTAAATATATGTCTACTTCATCTAAATATCTAAATCATCTAAATTTCTCTGAATGAAGGTTGAAAATCAGAGTTCTTGAACATTGCCAAAAAGCAGATAAGGATTTTAAAATAAATAATCTAAAAAGTATCTGTACTTTTAAACATAGGAATTGACATTGTGTGTGAATAGTGTTGTTTGGTGGATTAACTGTGTATAAATACACACAAGTGCAGACTCTCACAAAGACAGATATGATATCCCATGGAATCAAAAAGGTGAACAAATTTATTCCAAAAGCTTAAGTTCCCATAAAGTTTTATAAGAGTGATTGTACTGAACATGATCCTATCCATTGTCATGTTTTCCACATGTGTAAATCTGCATAGCCTTTTTGCCCCAAGGATATGTAGTTACACCCTCCTAACCAAAGAGGCCTAAATTCTGTCTTGATTGTACCTCTAGAGTAGCACGAAATAAACAGTACTGTCCCAGTAACTTTTGGGCTTTAGCTTTGGGTAAGGAACCATAGAAATACAGAATATTCTGAGTTGGAAGGGACCCACAAGATGATCATCAAAGTCCAACTCCTGGCCTTGCACAGGACAGCCCCAAGAATCCCACTATGCACCTGAGAGCATTGTCCAAATGCTTCCTGAACTCTGTCAGGCTCAGTGTTGTGACCACTTCCCTGGGGAGCCTATTCAAGTGGCAAAAAGTCCTCTGGGTTGTTACGACTTGGCCTCAAAGAGAAGGGTAACTGAGGTTCTTGTTAATTTAATGTTACGACGCAACTGAGAGTGGTAACTGAGGTTTTGATTAACAGATTCCTTGGGGTGGATTAGAGTGAAACAACACTAAATCACTGTTTTGTATATATATATATATATATATATATATATATATATATATATGTGGCTTATTTTAGAACAATTTGGTTGCAATGGAAAGGAGTTATGTAGCCACTTTACATTCTTTTGCAAAAAATTTCATCCAATTCACCACTGGTTTTGGGTCATGGCAGTTGTTATGAGCACAGATCATACTGGAAGGAGAAGGAGTAGCATTATCTCTTTAATTTCATCAGGAAGGGACAGTCCCCATTTGACTCACCCATGCAGTCATTCTTTTTGAATTGATCATTAACTCACTGAAGGTAAATGTTTTTCTCCTTGTTAATTCTGTGAGGGTCAGCTTGACTTTCTCCTGGAGGAAACCTTGCAACAGATCTGAGGTACACTAGAAAACCTTTCAACAGGTCTGATGTGCTAAGGTCAATAATGAAAGGAGAAAAATTATCATTATTTGATTATGTCATTAACTACCTGAGGGTCAATGTCCTTTTCCCCACTATCTCCCGGGAATTGGTCAGACTTCTTCCAGGAAGAAACCTTACAATAGGTCCAGGTCACGGCAGACCTATGACAGCTTTGGACCACACCAATCACTCAACCACATCCAAGAGATCCTGTCCGTGACACCAATTTAATGTTACAACCCACCCCTGAAGGCAAGGGTAACTGAGGTTTTTCCCTTGGGGCAGATTAGAGTGAAATGACACTGAACAACAGTGTAGTGTGTGTATATGTAAATATAGGTATATTTTAGAACAGTTTTGCTGCAATGTAAAGGAGGTATGTAGCAGTTACGGTTCTTATCTATAGTAATATGACAATATAAAAGTATGAAAATACCATGTAATAAAATATATAAGGAAAAGAAAGGAAAAGAAAGAAAGGATAAGAGTACACAGTGGAGAGGAAAGATTATCACCTGTGAATCCAGCAATGAGACTTGATTGTTGTAATTTCGATGTGTGTTCTTTTAAGTGATGTTCATAGTCTTGATCCATTAGGGTTGGGGGAAACCCACAAAAGAAAGAGTTCAGTGGGTTAATATACATTCAGATTCAGGTGGGAACACTCAGGCACCTTCTCTGGAAGGGAAGTTTTAATACTGTGGATCATACACAGTCCTCTGGTGGAAGGCCCAGAAATGAGTCAGGGGTGCTTTGGTCATTATTGGTGGTTGCAGAGATGATCTGTCCCATAACTCAGGGTGATCATTCTTTGACCAGTGGTAAGTGTATAAGCAGTCGCTTTCTTCCTCACAGTTCACCACAGTGGGAATTTTTGTTCAGATTCATTAACCTGGATATGCTAACCAGGTCTCAGCTCTGTCAGACCTGGAATTAACACATCGCTGTTGCAAATTCTGTCCTTCTGTGCCTATCTCAAGGTTCTGCTGTGGTGGTTTATCTTATGGCAGGTTCCTTCTCTGGCCTTGACAGTGTTTGAGACAGACAACTGTGCTCTTTAAGTGCTTATATGGGTGGAAATTCTTTTATTAACATCCAACCTAAATCTTCCCTGACACAGCTTCATGCTGTTCTCTCAGGTCCAGTTGTTCACCAGAGAGAGGAAATCAGTGTCTGTGCCTCCAGCTCCTTTCATACAATGAGTTCTGTCCTCAGGCTCCTCTTCTCTAGGCTGTAAAAGCCAGAACAGCATTCTTGGTGTTCTGTTTGGACATGGCCATCCCATTTTGAAGGACAAAAATATTAGTCTTCTCAAAATATTTCACCTCAGGAGCAGAAGAAAGCTTCTATCCACCCTATTTGTGAATCTAAACAAATCATGAAATTCCTGTGTATGCATCTGCAATTAATTAATATTATGTCATGTGATTAATTTTTATTTCTTAAATAAATTTATGCAACAAAAGTTCTGCAATAACAAAGGGAAAGCCTAAGAGCTAAACCATTCATGTAGAGAGTAGACATATGAATTTGCAATGGTCTTTACAACTGTGAGAGTTTAGTGTAGCAGTATCAGTCTACATGCCCAGACAAGAGCACTGAATGAGAATTCAGATGTGCTGCATTAGGCCAATGACGAAAGTAACTAATAGGGATCAAAGCCCACTACTTTACCATGAATTTTACAGAAAGGCATTGCAGAGAAAGAAGAGACAATTTTCCTATGAAGGCAATAATTCTTGCAGCTGCAGAAATCTACTACTGTATTTTGTAGTAGCGAAAAGCAGGTTTAGAGATTACTTCAAAAACCCCTCTCACTGTGTCAAACAGCTTTATTGCTGGATTTGTTGCCTGTTTTTCCATAGCTATGAGAAATCCTTCTAAATCACTCTTCTTTTTGACCTTAAACTCTTGGTGATCTCTGGCTGCCAGAATAAGTTGATACATGGTCAAACTGAAGAGTTTCCCCATTGTTTTTAAGGAGGACATCAGTCTCTTAGTGCAAATTAGACAGGGGCCATAATTTACACAGTGTTGTTCAACAACAATTGAAATTAAATTTTTCAAGTGTGTGCACTCAGTTTGTAAGAAAAAAAAAGTACTTTTTTAGCTTTTGTTTATTCTATGGGGCATATGGTGACGGGAGGGAAACTTATGGGAGAGGCACAGGTTCTTCAAAGTATTTTTATTGATGGTAAAACAAAATATACTCTGGTATCCCCCCAAGAATGCCAAAGTAGTGGAAAGGATTCAAAAAGGTTTATTTTTGAGATGAGGATTTTGAAAACTTACAAATCCTCAGAGTGCTGTGTGGCAGCACCAGGCCTCAGGAAAAAGGTAAACCTTTCATTCATTCCCTGGACTTTATCATCATTTCCCCCACCTCAGTTCCCCTGCTTGCTGCTGAGGTCGTGTCATGTCTGTGTCTCATACCTGGGGAGTCAGTTTCTGTGGAATGCATACAGAGAAACATCTAAAACTGTCTCTGGGAAAGATGTCCCATTCCAGGCAAGAAACATTCCTTGAGTGAAAATAACTGCCTCCTTGGTAGCAATATCTTCCAGGAAAGAGTTATTTACCCCTACACAGACAAATCCTGATATTTAATAGGAAATTCTTAAGGCACTTTCCAATCCTTTCTTATACAGCTTTGGGTTTGGGTTTTGAGTTTGTTTGGGTTTTTTTGCATTTGTAACAAATCTTTTTGCGATGTCTTTATTGCTTGGTAATACCAGAAACATTACTGAATTTAAGATATTTTAGCAGACATAGAGTAATTTTGTATTCCTATGTAGTGCATAAATTTGCATGGCTTGTGATCTTGGGCTTTAAAATATCTTGGGCTGCACTATAAACAGACAGAAGAGTTAAGCTACAGTATTCTTGGTCAGATGCTTAGGCATCTTCTAGTTGGTTAGTCATGCTTCTCTTAGTTTTCTGAATTATTCTAATAAAAACCTACCTATTATTTTGGGTGTACACAGTGAACACAATAAAATAAAATCTATACCACTTGAGAAGAAAAGGAAAGGAATAAGGAAAAAATTGAGACACAATACAAAAAAAAATAATTGGAACTAATGTGACTGAAAAAGATCCAGTCCTTTAAGTGACCAAGACTTAGAGATAAATTCAGGAGGTTAACTGTTTGTCTTGTTCTACCTCACAAGGGAGTAAGGCTACCAGTCTTCCCTTCTCAACTATTCCACCACTGGATTTAAAGATAAGAAAGTTATATATTATTCCTTTAGGCATTTGGAGAATCATGTAATATACTTATGCAAAGTTTTGCCTTGAGTCTTGCATATCTTGTATTACATCAAAATCCAGAGCTACTCTGAGGTAGCGATTATATTCAGTACTAAACAATCTGCAAACCTGGCTAGACTGAACCATTTGTTTCACCAACATCTGTGACCTGAGAAACAGTAATCAGTAAATAAGCAGAATATTCACTTTGCTTATCTGGGCATATTCTCAGTATATTTGATTTACAGTTGAGAACACACACTATAAAAACCCCACATTTTGAGAACAAGCCAAACTTTTTTTATGTGTAGGTATTTCTTTTTGTTGCTACATATACTAGACCTTGTGGTTTGCATCCAATGGTTTGGCTAGCAGTTAGAGATAGTTGAAATGACATTACTCTGACTAACAATGCCATTCCAAGATTTTGAACATTCCAGGTAATAATATTAGGAGTGGTGTCTAATTAACCTCTAAAGGTCATCCTGTGAGAAGTGTCCATTCCCTCAGTGTTCTGATGTAGGAAGTTTGTTTAAATTGTCTTAATGAAGAGACAGATCATCAATATAACACTCCAAAACTGAGCAGGAAATTACTAATCTGTAAGAATTCGTCCCCACGGAGAGAGCAGAAGTTGTCTTCTCTGATTCCTGACTCCTGCAACTCCCTCAGAATTTTCAAGTGTATAATCAACTTCCTTTCAAACTCTTCTTAAGGCCTACCCTCTCATAAGCAGAGAAATACCATCTCTTGAACATTTTATTTTAATGGTTACAAACCCAAACTGAAAAGCATATTCCCTACCTTTGTCTGAACAAAATCCTTCTATATATATGAAAGAAGCGCTAGTGAGAGCAACTTCTAGATTACTTTCTTCACTGTAATAGTAACAATAAGACTCTGTGTTGACTTGAACTATTCAATGTGCCTGCTTTGAAATTCTGCTTGGGAAACTGGTATACTCAGGTTCTCTAATCTTCAGGACCAAACCTGTCTATAAGGCTGAAGTGACTGTGATTGTGGATACTCTCCCAGTTATAAAAACTGTGACTGCTAGATGCTTTTTACCAGCAAAGTGAAGGTACAGTTATAAAGTAATGATGAACACACAGAAATACTCATAGTCAGTGGGAGGTTTGGAACTAGACAACATGAACCTTGCACTTAAAGTGAAATACACCCTCACTGCAGCTAAATTTTGTGTCTCTTAACTTGGCTAGGTATATGGCAGCAACACAAAATTTTCTTCAGCAGAGACTAAAACAGTGTGATGATATTTAAATGTAATCAAACAATTATGATGTGTTTGTTATGTCCATAAAAATCAAAATATGGGCCCATGTAACACTCCAGCCCCAGAACTTCAGGCTCATGGCCTTAGCCAGGAGTTTTACTTTAAAATATATATATAGGGTTCTTAAATACCTTGAGATAGCTTTAAGAGAATAGGCCACAGACTTGTTCCCACGTGGTACTTTTATCAGTTTTGGGGAGAAAATAAGGGAATCTGGCAAAAGTTAAAATGGGCATCACACAAACTAGACAAAACATTCCACCACAATACTGAGCCAGCACATACTAATCCACAACACAAGTCAAAATCCAATCCCTCCAGCTCCAAGCCACCCAAAGCATCAAGAAAGAGAAGAAGACGGAGCAAGAAGAGAGAAGGATAACGAGGGAGAGACAGACCCTGGAAGCTACCACTGGAACCTTGGGGCAGACCAGCTCCCACATGTCTAGATGGCACTCCAATGCCTCTGGTTTTATCTGCTCTTGTCTCTGTGGCCAAAACCCTGAGGTGGGGCCTCTGACCCACCAACCACTCTGGGCTCCCAGGCCAGGATAAGGGGCACTGTTCTCACTGTCCCTGCTGATCCAAGCTGGGTCAGGGGCTCCAGGAGTTGGGGGGTGTTATATTTTTTCTGGACTGTTTGTGACTGGCAGTTGCTCCAGTGCTTCCCTGTGTGGGCTCCAGGGGCTGCCATATGCCACCACATCACCTTTGTGTTCGACACATCCCTTCTCCCTACACACACACACACACACACACACACACACACGCACGCAGAAGATGCTTGATTCAACCCATCAATCAAACAACCTGGTGAGATACAAATCCAGACTCTAACAGCCCACTTAGGTGAATTATGCAGGAAATATGTTGGATAGGATATTTCAGGTTTCTCTGAGTCAGTGATCTCTCTGAAAGGCAGATGGCAAAACAGTGTGATAAATACTTTATTTATTTACAATCAAGTATCACTAAAACGTAATCTTTATGTTCTAAGCATCTACCTCTCATTTTTCTTCTTCTTTTGAAGAGGTAAACAATTCTGACATACAAGGAATCAACATGTCTAAATACAGCAGTATTTTAATTTTTGTGTCATAAAACTCTATCCTAATCTTCAAACAGATGAAATAATATGAAGCTGGTGGATACATTAAGATGGTGGAAGAGAAAATGAAATTAGATTTACAAGAGGCAGTTACTCAGAAAGAATATAATTTCACTAGGATGCAAGTAGATATTAAGAGAGTATAGAGTCATAGGAATAAGAAGCAACTGTATGAGCCTAATCTTAAATAACCCATACACTCAACCACAGAGGCTTTCTCACCTGTGAATAAACACAAAAATATGCACAAGGCTCAGAAAATCTTCTCAAGAATATAGAAAAAGGTCAAAGACTTTGGTTATACTAAACATCCATGAAATAGATTGACATATGAAACAAATACTATTGTCTCTGAACAATTAATCTAAGCCATTTTGTTATATAATCAAACATAAATGCAGATTGTAATGAGCCCTTTAAGGAAATGTGCTTACATTCTCTTTACGAGAAAGTACTTATATTGCCACAGAAAAATGTTAGAGAGAACATGTAGGAGTACAAAGTCCCATGGAAAAATTATGGGGCTTTTAATATAACACTATTTAGATAAGTTATATGAAAAGAAGATTGAGACAAGGATTTTTAATTAGACTTTGAATAAACAAAATGAAGGAATTGAAAATGTAGGCTGGAAAATACCTTTTATTTGGTCATCTACATTACTACATCATCATAAAGTTTAATTTTCAGACCTAATTATCTCAAGTTGGATGTGTAAATGGAACATGACTATCATAATTAGGCAAAAAGTAAAGCACTGGAGATTCCAGTGGGAAAGATAAATATGTAGAAGTGTTACTTAAAAATTCAATATGAAATTTTAGAGTACATTTTTCATTGCCTTAATAAATAGACCTTATGAATAGAGCCTTTGTCATGGCTTGGAGAAAGGAGAAAACTTTCTCTCCCACAGCCCATATTTTCCCAGCTTTCCCAAGCATTTCCCTATAAAATACCATAAGGAATATCACTTCTTTGCACATTATTCACTTGAGAAATCACTTTACCCACTCTTGTTTTGATGCATGAAAGAAAGTATTGAACATTCTAGGCAATATATATAAGTTATCTGGGTTTTTAAAATTTATTTTAATGAGGGTTTGAACTACTATCCACAAATTTAATGAGAACATTTTGTAAAATTTTAACTTCCCTCCATATCTCCACCCCACCCTTTGCCCCAAACCACCACATGACGGGAAAATTCAGTAATACAAATGACAGTTAAATGACTGAGGAATATAAATAGAAAGTAGAATGGTGGGTACAATTTCTTTAACTGCAATTACTAAGAGTCCACCTTGTTTCTCGATTTAGTAAGTTTAACAAATATTTCCAGCAATAATTACTTTGTGTGTGCTTTTATATCTCAAGCAAGCAATCCAGTATAAAAATTGAAGGAGCACCAGTAACTGCTTCAGTGTTTTGGCTGTCAGCATATGCTCCGTCAGGCAAGTAAGACAGATGATCTATGTACCACTACACTTGCATTTCCTGTATTACTGCCCTCTCTCACAGGTCAGAAGCTCTTCACAGTATTTCATGAAGACAGGGTTAAGTATGTATTTGCCTCTGTGCATCATCCAGCTGCTTTAAAAATTATTGATGGATATGTCAAGCTATGTAAAGAAGTACTAAATGAAGATTCACCTGTTTAGGCCCATGTTCTACTCAAGAATGGATATTCTTTTAGGAAGAAAGAAAAAGTATTATTCTCTGTCTTCTTTCAAAGCCAGCGAGAAACCCCAGATCTATCAGTATTGGTATTTTTTGGTTGTGTTTTTTTGTGGGTTTTTTTGCTTGTTTGTTTTGGATATATATACTGTGGTTTTGTTTATTTTTGTTAAACAAGGGAAGAAAAATAATTTCTATTCCAAATTATAGACTTCCAAATACCTATTTTTAATCTTTTCTTTGCTTCCCTGTGAAGCTTTTTTAGTGTTTTTTTGTTTGTTTGTTTGTTTGTTTGTTTTTTCCCTCTTTTCCTTATTGTTTGGTTTGGTTACTTTTAAAGTCCATCTAGGAATTCAGCTGTCTTTGTAACAAAGAGTTGATTGAATAATCTTAGAACAATGGCATAGCTACATACTTGAATAAAAGTAGCACTAAGCTGTCATAGTGTTCAGTTTCTTTTAAGCATGAAACTAGGTTTTCTTACACTAAAATGCAGTAAAATTGCACCTTGCAGCTAAATAAGTAAAACGCTTAAAAATATAATTTTCAATCCCTTTCAGAATATATGGCACAAAAATGCAGGTATATAATAATGCAATTGTTGTGGTATTGCCGTATTTAAGAAAGTTTTCCTCTTATACTTTTAAAAGTTGCTTTCAGATCATATTCTGTCAAAAATAGATTGCCCTTGTTTTGTCTAATTTTATCTTAGATATACATAAGCAAAATGGCATTGTGAAAGAAATATATGCAATATAAACCAATATATGTTTATGTAAAGTTTATTCATTGTATAACTGCTATTTCTTAAGCCCATAAATGAAAACAGATGATCCCCTGTAGACAAATGTCTCATGCCTGCCACATATTCCCCTGCAGTCCTCTTGCCAGATGCAGAGATGGGCTTCCAGAGTACTTCTTTTGCATTGTATGTCAGCTGCCTGGTACCAGGAACGTAACTTGAAAATATTCTTGAACACTCCTTAGCATTGTAAATGGGGTTGAAAAACTATGTTTAGGCATATCAATCAAGACTAATAACAAAATTGATAATTTGCATCTTTTCTTCATACTTTATACATGAAGTGGGTCTGGGGGTGCTGAGGGGGAAAGTTTTTCAAAGGATAGATTTCAAAGGTCTCGATTTGAAATCAGTGAATGCCTCATTTTATCTATTATCCAGAAATAATAGATACGCCGCACACTTTCCCCTTAACCAATTCCTGAGTTAAAGGAAAAGCAGCTATATTTCTTGATGAATTTATTTATCTTCCTTTACTGGTTTGTCAGTTGGGATTTTTATGTATGTGTGTGTAAAACAGAGAGAGAGGGAAAGAAACTGTTCCATGGCTGTCATTATGATTTATGGAAAAAATTTTCTGATACTTGCCTAGAGATCATTAAGTGATTGAAAGCAATTGAAACAAAGGCCTAACACTTTCAAAATGCACTATAGGAAACAGTATTTTTAGCCATGTATATATATAACTGTCCAACAGTATCACACTCTTTCTGAATATGAAGAGTCAAAAGTTTGAGGTTTTTTTGAAGAGTGAAGGTACCTTTCTGCATAAGCTCCTGGAGTATACTTTGTGGAATGAGTATTTTGGTTTACTAACATTGGTACACTAATTTCTGGAATGGAGAAAATTGCATGTGTTCTTCAAAACCTGTTTTCTCTGCAGTTGAGAGGGAGACATGAAATAGCTGGAGTGGTGTAAGTCAAGAATGAGGTATGCATGTACAACAGAATCTTTGGGTGACTAGTAGGAGTAGCAAACTATTAGTGAAATGAAAAAAACCTATAGTGTTCCCTTTTTGTATATAATCTACTGACTTTATTTATTTATTTATTTTTAATTAGGGAAACAAATGTAGGCTTTCTTTTTTACTTCCTTGAAAAAAATTAAAAATAAATTCAAACACATTCTGCCATAGTATAACTGATGAATTTAGTGATGTACCTTTATTGCCTAATGGAATTTATTCAGCCAGGTCATTAGCAAGAGAGGTCAAAATATGCAATATTAATAATTATTACTGCGCAACTAGTCAAGTGATGTTGTTGAGAGAAGATTATAAACTGAAACACTTTAAGGGATGTAAATGGGTGAAAACAAACTCTTTTGAAATATTCTTCTAAACATATAACATCTCTCAAAGCTAAATTACACATTTAATTAGCATTTGGTAAGTTGCTGTAAGAACTATTCTCAAAAGCATAATAACAGATTCTGTAGGTTGAAGAAAAGACAAAGAACTGGAATTTTCACATATGCGGCTTGTGAAAAGGGGTGGCATGTCATAAGGGCCCCTCTCTTTGTCTCATCAAGAAGACAATTACATCTGTAGTTGATATATAAGACTGTAATAATTAACATTGTGTTTCACAGATATTTAATGAGTATATTCTTTTTCTTTAATAAGCTTATTGTCTTATTTAGTACTGTTTTGTAATCTGGTTAATAACAAATTCTCCCATATAAGAATTTTAACAATGGTAGAAAGTAGTGAAATCCTAGAAAAGGAAAGAATGGGAAATAAGCCTGCATATTCTTTATCTGTTGACTCGATTTATGTTTGTGCCATATATTCTTGACATTAAGAAATTTGCTTCTCTGTTGAATTGTAGTTAATTAAGGTCCTTAGTGAATTTTTCAGGTACACAATGAATGTTTCAGGTCCACCTTCTTTACCATTTATTTTTAAAAGTGTTACAAAAATATCAGACATAAACCCAGCAATTCTAGTAATAATTCAGATCTTGTGATGGCTCAGAGACCAGCTGCTCTTTTGATATCTGTCCAGACATTCACGTGAGATCTTTCTTGAGGAAAAAAAGGGTTTTCTTCAAATTTTGCCATCGCATTTTCAAAATCAAATTTGGTGCCTCTTGCTTTTCACTTTCAGTCACCATGTTCCTCTACCATCCTGGTGCAGTTTTAGGACAAGTGAAACTACTGAAATTATATCTTACTATTCTAAGTTGGCTATAGCTCCATTATTTGCACAATGACTCCTCTCATTCCTTTCTTGATCTCATTGTTCAGCTCCTGGGAAAATTTCTCACCCTTTCTGAAGTACTCAAATGATAAATAGGACAGGGAATGGCAGGTAAAGGTCTAGAATCATGTTTAAATTACATTACAGATTGCATTTATAATGTTGGAGGTTTCTTTGTACTTTGTATTCACTCTATTATGAAACGTTTATAATGTAGTAATGTCTAGAAACCAACAGACTTTGGTAAATGCATAGAAATGACATTCCTTTCCTCAGAGATGACAGTCTTAAAGAGTTTGTGTAACAAGTGGATGCAACAAGTATGTAAAACAGGGACATATTTGCTGAGATGGTGTTAGGAGGTGAAAGGAGTACAGTTCTGAGCTAGTTGTAATGCTATCCCAAGGTGTTGTCTAAGAGTTCAGTGTGTACCTGTTAAATTTCACTACACGTAACTCATACAATCATCAGTGCATGCCCCAGGAGTGCCTGTATTCTAATGCAGGCAGTACAGGGAGCTAAAGTGATGAGACAGAGGCTTGTGTGCTACGGTCTTGTTGCTTGTTGGAGACGTTGGGATGGCTCCTATGTGTGGAGTGTTGCAATGGAGAGAGGAATGCAGACGCTTTAAGAAGTACAGGAAGGGAAAAAAAAATAGGAGGATGAGTTGCCCTATTTCTGAGAGAGTATCTGTAGTGCATAGACCTTTGCCTGAATGGATAAGGAACCAACTGAGAGCTTATGTGCTAGAATTTAAAAAAAAAAAAGAAAAACAGGTAAAGATGATATTAAAGTGGGTGTCAGACATATAGGAACAGACTTATTTTCACAAGCACTGGTCCTCAGGGGGACTTCAACTACCCCTATATCTGCTGGAAAAACAACACAGCACAACATAAGCAATCCAAAAGGTTCTTGGAGTGCATCAGCAGTAACTTTGTTCTCTGATGGAAAAGCCAACAGAGATGTTCTCCCAGAGCTCATGCTTGCCAGAAAGTCAATGCAAAGGATGTGAAGATCAAAGAAAGCCTTAGTTCCAGTGACTATGAGATAGGGAAGTTCAAGATCCCGAGAGCAGGCTGAAAAGTAAACTCACAGGCCTGGACTTCAGGACAACAGATTTTGACCTCTTCCAAGATCTGCTTGTCAAAGATCCATGGAATTTTGTCTTGGACAAAAAAGGGGCCTAAGAAAGCTGATTAATGTTCAAAGATCACCTCTGCCAAGTTCAAGAGGGTTCCATTTCAATAAATACTAAGTCAGGCAAAAATGTGGGAAGGCCTGAATGAATGAACAAGGAGCTCCTGGCCAAATTGCCTGAAGGTAGGGTGCAAAGAATGTGGAGCTGGGCAATTCTCAGTGGCACCCAGTGACAGGACAAAAAACAGTGGACACAAACTGAAATACAGGAAGTTCCCTGTAAGCATGTAAAAACTGTGAAGGTGACTGAACAGTGGCACAGGTTACCCAAAAAGGCTATGAAGTCTCCATCACTGGAAACATGCAGGAATTGTCTGGACATGTTTCTGGGCAAGCAGGTGGACCTGCTTGAAGAGAAGGGTGGACCTGCAGAGGTATCTTTCAATCTCAACCAGTCTATCATTTTGTTATTCTGCTTTACACCAAAGGTGAATTTTGAGGGGGAATAGTGTAGCAGCACTTTTACAGAGGACTCAAAAATCTGTGTGCCTCTGGAAAAGTGCCTAGAGCTAAAAGACTTTCTTCTCATAGATTGTGATTGACTTGCTCTACTGTATTATTAATGTTATGCCAAATGCAGAATCCAGTATGTATTTTCATCTCATTGAATTGTATATAAGAGAAATAAATTACATGCACCTAAACAGATTTTTCAAGGACACATATAATACATTAGCACAATGCCCAAGAAACAGGAAAAAAAGGAATCTTAATAACATTCATTCATTACATAAAGGTAATACGTAGTTTTGCTTAGATAATATTGATATTTTACCAGTCTGGAACCTTAAACCGTACCTTATTAGACAAAATTACTTATTCTTTTTCTTGTAAAAGATCAGAGAAAAAAATAATAGCCTGTCACTCTAATAAAAACCATTAGTTTGTGGGGAAAATTTCAAGCCAAGTCTGCTTTACCTTTGCTGCAGCAAAGAAGCTTCACGCTGAGACTAGAGGTGTCTGATTGACCCATCATCCCTGCTGGAAGCCTCTACTCTTCTGCTAGCCTTGACTTGTGCAACCTCAAAATAGTGCTGATATTTTACAATTCATGATACAAAGGAAAAGGAAAAATGAAACTGGAATATATGATTAGCAATATAATTTTCAGCCACCACTGTTTCCTGAATGCTTTGACTCCTGGTACTGGCAGTTTGAACATATGTATGTATTATGCTGGAATCCTTCTTCCTGTTAAAATAGACTAATGGTAACCTAGATTCAAGCCAATTTCCTCTCCTTAAGTAGCATGCAAAATGAAAAGAAAAAAGAGAAAGTGTCAAGTATGAGTACTTGTCCTTCATCAACCAAGAGAGAATTTAATTATTATATTGCAAAGATCTTTATGAGGTGTGACATAACTCCATTATCATTACTGGAATGTTAGCGGATTTACATAAGTTTGCCAAAGCTGAATATCCTATTGAATTTGAATAAACATTTGTGCAAAACACAGTAGAAGATTGCACAAAGTGCTAGGATTTTACTCTGATTTAGAGCTAGGAAGATTCAAAGCAATTAAAAATCTAAAGTGAAGCAAACCATACGCACATTTTACTAATTCTTGGCAAAAAATAGCCCTAAAATGCTGTACTATACTCTTTTAAGAATTACTTTCTTAATAGGGTTTATATAATGTTTGGTTAATTTGTGGCACTGAGATATTTATTTAGAAAAAATAATGCTAAGAATTTTACTGTTTCAAACAAGTGGATTCTTGGTCATCAGCATCTATGTAGACACTTGAAGCAACTTCTCTGAAATGAGATGTTCCTGAGTAACCAGTTTTTTCCATTAGCATTCCACTTCAGTCTCTTCTCACTGCTCAATCACCACAGAAGTGTACATGACTAATAGTGGCTACCAGAAAATTTAATTTCTGCTTAGGGTACTATGTTACAAATATTTAGTTCCCCTCTTGCCCTTTTATGGAATATATAGTCATTGATTTTTTTTTTTTTTTTTGAGAATATGCTTAGAGTATATGTTGGGACATTTAAAAGACCAAACAAAAAATCTCCCCCAAAACCCTCACAAGCAAACAAACAAACAACACCCTCCCTCACAAAAAAAAACAAACCAAAACTCCCCAAAAACCAAAGCAAAACAAAACAACCACCAAAATTATGCCTCTATGTCTTCCTGTTCTATTTAGGTGAGTTTCAAGCTTTACTCTTTCTGTTCAGAACGGTAATGACAGCATTAGAAATTCAGAACTCAGTATCCAGCTCACAAGTGGCATTACAGTCTACCTTACTGCTATACATAAGGAAGGATCAGGATTTGGTGTGCCTTTCACTTTAGTACCCCAAATTCAGCTAATGCATTATTGAAGTTGTTGAGCTTTTCCCTCTTTTTATTTCTTCTGTTTCTCTTTACCTGTCTACTGCCTTGATGCCTTGAAGAATTTTTGGGTCTTTATCAGAATGCGAAACAAATGGATAAGCTGTATTGAGGTGCTGTATACTGAGATGATGTATCAATCCCAGAGTGAAATTTTCTTTTACATGAAGATGTTATTTTTATTTTATTCAATTATGTAACTCAGATCAATCTATGCTTGCATTATTTTCTCTTTTGGAAATCAAATGATATACATATTTATTTATACATCAGTAACTTTATTTTTTGATTCTAATAAATTTGAAGGAGTTTGGTAATGAATCCTGTTTTGAAGGATATTGTCCTTGCTTTTCTATTTTTTTTCCCTGTAAAGCACATTTTGCTTTGTAAAGGGAAAAAGCAACCCCAAACCCTAAATATTTTCCTTCGTTTCTTGTTCTTCATATTATTCTGAAATAAACTATAATTGCAGAGGCAAAATAGAAATGCTGGTTCTAAAAATAATTGTGCTAAGGGTTTTTAATACTAGCATGAAATACTAGACTGGAGCAAGAACCAGAAACCAACATGTGCAGAGGTACTTCAGATGCATTCAGTGAACTCAATCAAAGTTCAGGATTCTTTCCTTATTTATTATGTTGATGCAGGAATCTGAATTTGGTTTTTTTTGGTTTTTTTTTTTTCCTAGCTAGAAATGGATATCTGAAATTTAGTCTATTTTAGCTTAAAAAACTTACTTTTCTCTGCTATAAATTAAAAATTGTTTGTTTTCCGACTTTACTACTAAATGTACCTATAAAATTATCTCTTTAATTACTAGTTAGTTGTGTCACTACAGATAAAATTTGAGACCACATTCCCCTATTTCTGAAGGCATGATTATTGCTTAAAGGAGCTGATATTCCTTTCAAGTCTGCTTCAGATACAGTTCTATATATCACCAAATATCATAATAAAAGATCCATTCATCACAGTTATTACTTAAATTATTGTGAACAAATAGGTCTAGCACATGTTGTTAAAACAAACAAAACATTTTGTATTTTACTTTCTGTCTGCCAGTTAGGTCCTGAATTAAAGGATATTGCCATCCTAGATATGTCAACCTTTTGCCTATTTGCATGTTCTGATTAAATTTCCTCCTGCTGTAAGGGATTCCTCACTGCATCACAGTTTCCAGAGGTCATTTAAGTTCCACTTATGTTCAGCTTGGCAAATTCTCTGTCCCTGGTGCCACACTCTTAATCCCCTGACATCTCAGAAAATATTAAACTTTAATGTACAGTATAATGGTCATTCCTGAGGCCATGCCATGTATCTTGATTAGCTTGACGAGGCAAAACAATACCCAGGGCAGCAAACTACCAGGGGCAGATGCTTTCTCATCACAAGACTGACTGATGCTGGTAGGCAAAAATGAATGGTGTGAGTCATCATCCAGTGACAGCAGCAGAAGCCCACCCTAAAGACAACAGTTATTACCAGCGTGCCCAAAGGAGCTAGATCTCTTTTTTGAGTTTTCAGCTTGCCTCCTAGTCTCCAGGGTGAGCTCATTCCTTTGAATATATAATATTTCCTGTAGGAGCCACACCCTAAGTCTGGGACTCACACCTTAGTACAGTGACCCTTCCAAACTTCGTTTTGCACAAATGTCCAATAAGCCTTGGACTCTATATGGTTTTCCCTAGGTTATGTCTAATAGATCATGTCATAACTGTGCAAACTAATCCTCCATATCTTTGGAAAATTAATAATACAATTGTCTCTAAAAATAGTGGAGATCATTTTCTGTCAGGCACTGAAAACTTTGTCTTCACTTTGGGTTTAATATTGCATCAAATATTCTTGATTCCACATATGCATCCATGCTCACATGTTGTCTCTACTACCACAGAAATAGTAGATATAATTTAACAAGAGAAAAAAATATTTTCCTTGGTCCGCTGGCTAATTTTGAAAATCAGTCATTGGCTTCACTCCTTGTTTCCTTTTGTGTTTCTCTGATTTCTGGTCTCTTTTCACAAAACACAGATTTGAGGATTACATGTTGATTGTCTGCTATGACCGTTTATTGTAACAGGAAGTGCCAAAGCTGGTATGACAAAACTGTCTAAACCCCACTGTTGCATCTAAATATTTTATGTACACAGTGCAGGCAACACAAAGCAAAGTAAAGTACTTTCACTTGATGGTTGTAAATTATGAAACAGTTCCAAGTTTTCCCAAAACTCTAGGTGAAATCTAAGAATGCTTGCCAATATGTGTCTTGCAAATAAATCAGCTCTACCTGTATAAGGAGAACAATTTAGACAGATGGCCATTTAGAGTCCACTGTTTCACTAAGGAGGACAAAGACAAGAAAATGGAGAGCTGAGCACATTAGAGCAAATCTTACGGTATTATGGCAATGCAAAATATGCAGGGTTTTTTTCTTTATTGCATGAATTGAAAGTGCTAACTAACTGAGGGGAAGATAGACATAGCTACAATATTAAACTTATGACTATAATAACTGAGGTGATATTTGATGTATTCATAGTAGCTGCTTGTCTACCCTTATTAAGTATTACTTTTATTACTTGGTTTTACATTTTTAGAACTAGATAATATAAAACATATATCCCTTAGAAGACATGAGAAAAAAAATAACTTCTCATTCTCTAACTACAATCTGCCATCTGATTTGAGAACTCCACTTCAAAAAGGTTTTTTCGAGATCACATTAATTCCAGATCACAGTAATTACATTTGAATTTCCAAATCATTCATATAATTATTCTGATTTTATGAAAGAAGATACGCTGATACAAATGCCATGATCTGAGCAGTACATGCCAACAATGTGGAAGAGGAATGAAAACAATCAATTTGCAGTAGATATATTTAAAAGGAAGAGCCCAAATTTCTGTATATTTTTTCCAGGTTTCCTTGTCAGGTGTGGCATATATGGTAAAAACTGTTCCAGTTCTTTATATAGAATATGGTATAAAAACTATTACTCACTAAGTCATGTCCTGTCAGGATGACTTTCCATAACATCTTTTAGAAAGTTATCAGCTTTCCCTGCAGAACCTTTACAGTTGGTAGCTCACCTGAGTAGGAGTCATAATTGAGTCCCGAGGGCTCTTTTTTGCCAATGAAATTACACTAAGAAAATTTTTGCCTACATGTCCCTGAATGGGTGTATTGTTTGACCTCATGGTGCTCCATATTCTCACAGTGAGTGTCTGTTCCCACAGCGTGTGTCTGTTCCCACAGCCTGCCTAGGGACCGTATTTTTTCAGGGATGTATTTGGAGGACAGTTCCAGAAAATGCTGAGATATTTGGACTCAAGTCTACTTACTGAATGCAGCCTGTGTTCCCATGTTAGTGGCCGGCACCTGAAAGCCCTACCATTGTCACATTGTTGGCATGTACTGCTCAGATCATGGCATTCGTATCAGCTTATCTTCTTTCATAGAATCAGAATAATTAATTCCTACTTACTTCTGGCTATCTCTCATCAAAATCTATAAGAGTATACACACAAGGGTTGAATTAATCCCTTTCAATCAAAGTGCAGCATTATACCACTGGAGCTATTTTTGAGAAAAGTACGATGACAATTTCATCAGTAGAAGCAGTATAAAAAACACAGACTGCATTTCCAGCTGCTCTTTAGAAATACACAAGGGAGTCACAGGAAAATGATGTAAGGAAAGGAGAATAAACATTAATGATAATAATAGTAAAAAACCCTAACAAAGTAGCTAATTCACTTCAAAGAATCACAAATGAAACTGGAAATGCACTTTTATGGACTAACCATAACTCTGTAGGATGTACATTTTCTGAGGTTGCTACACAAGGCTAAGATTTCTTTTAGGTATAACAACATAGAATTTATAAATATGATTATTTCTCTTTTCTCTTTCACAGATATCTTTAACTTTTTGCTGTTGTTCTTAAAAGTGGTGGTTTCCTGTGAATTCTTTTGTATGTCACAGAGAAATGTTATGTAGACATATTTAGCATATCTATGGTATGGCTTGTAGTCTGTCCTTCTGACAAATATTTAGAGACAGACATTTATGAGACACCTATCCCTCACTCCCCCAACACCCACTCTGCCCATAACAAGGGTTTTCTTGATTTATGCCAAAATTGAACCCTTTTTATCTGCATTTTCTCTCTGCCTTCTTACTTCTGATGCAATAGTTGTGACGTCAATATTTAACTGGCTTTTGCTATTTTTCTCCATATGTAGACATATGCATGTATATGTATACCTGTACATGAAAGTAAAATATTTTGATTATTTTTTTCCATATCACTAAATGCTGCACTAACTGTGCCAGTGTTTTTTGACTCTCCTTATTTAAATATTTTCTTTTTCATATTCTATGAAATATTTAGGAGATAAAGTAATTAACACAAGATATTTATATAGGATTATTAAAGGAGTAATTAGTATAGGATGTGAATTTTTAGTTATAAAGTATTTAAATATGAAATTGGAATTTTCAAAGCAGTTCACTTAATATATAAATAAGTGAGGCTACATCCTTCTCAATAATGAAACAATAAATTCCAAAGGAAAAAAAAAGAAAAGACATTATTTGGTACAAAGTTGTCTTCTAAGTATTTCTGAAATAGTGTACTAATGATGTAATATCACGACCCAAAGTCCACCTTCCATCCCATCAGTATTTCCAACCTATCTAATGAATGAAGCATTCCAAAACAAGTCTCTCTTTTTAAGGGACAGATGAATGTCATGCCTCTTGATGGTACTTTGAAAGAGAGCTGAAAGCAGCAGCCACTCTTAGTTATGCAAATTATAAATAGTCCTTTTAATCATCTGACTGATACATGCAGTGAAGTGCTCTAAGGACTGTAGGCTTCACTTCAAAATGCAGCCTTAAACACAGTTGAGTGTTAGTCAGACACCATGTATACACTGTTCAGGTATACAAATTATTACCACCACCACACTAACTCAAAACAACAAATCAAAAGAAAAACTTCACAGAAAAAGACAGTTAGTAAATATCATAAACAAAGACCTCCTCAAAAGATTTTTTTTTTTTTCTGGTCAGGATTAGATTTGTTTGCAGGGAATATATCCAGACCCTGGGATGCCAGAAGTAACAAAAGGCTTCCAGTCTTGGTTTTCTGTTCATCAGGCTCCCTGTTATCTTCAAATGAGAAAGGCTTTGAAATACTGCATTTAGTTATCTTCAGCTTCTAAGGTTTGGTCTTGTATAGTGCTCAAGTATTTCTTACAGTAAAATACAAAGAATTACACTATTTTCATGAGTACCCAGTATCTTTCCTAAGTAAGAGTCCATTATGAAAACAACTTGAAAAGGTATCAAATGAAATAAAATACTATAATGAGTTAAGATTACATTCATTGGGTTTCTTTTTTATTTAAATTTTTAATAAGCTCATCTATATATTTTATTTCTTTTGTTTATTTAAATTTCAATTTTTATTTGAAAACCTCTCTGAATTATCTCTGACTTCTTTTCTTGTCTCTGCTTTACATTTCTTTTCTGTGGATTTGCCATTATTTCGTCTGCATTATGAAAAATTAATTTCTTTGTCCAAATCCTAGTTAGCATATTTAAGATTATTTCTTTTTTGATATCTCCTCAATTATGTTTCTGTCTCACTTGTGATCTTGCTTCCTATTACTTTTCTTTTCACTATTAATAGCAGACTTAATAACTACTAACATGTCATTAAATTCTACCTTCGCTCCCAGATAGTGGAAAAGGTTCATATCACTATTTTTGGCTCTTCTGCTCTCTCTCAACTTTTTCTCCTTATCTCTGTTTAAAATTTTAAGCCTTTTGGCAATGACATTTTCTTTACTATTGTAATCATATGTACTTGGAACTTTGTTTAATATCTAATGACATGCAAAATAATCATTATTTACCAAAGAAGAGTTTTGTTCTCCCTTTTTGCCCTACATAAGGGAATGAAAATGTGAATGAGAGCACACTGCACACAAAACACTGCAGTTCTCCATATTTTCAGCACAAACTTCTGGGTTTTTTCATCTCTGATTATACTTTTACGGCATTCCTATTGTGCAAAAAAGTGTTCTAATCCTAGTCATATAGATTGATAGCTCCATAAACCAGTATAAAATTCTAAATTCAAGTGCAATTACATTTCATCTGGTAAATTAATTTCATCTGTCGTTTGTATATTTTTTATATATAGAAATATTGGCATTGCACTCTCTCTGCTAATCAACTCTGATTAGAACAATGTTTATTTTATGGAATTTCTTACAGTGTGTTCTTTAAATTTCTGTTTCCCTCTATATTTTTTAATGATTTTATCATATTTCTGTATTTTCAGTAGTTATAATTTAAATTTTAAGTTGGCCACATTGAGAATTTCTTCCATTGACTTTGTTATTGGGTTTTTCCATTGTGAAAACTGCTATTTTTCCTCCTGCTTTGGCAGCTTGTCAGTTTTTAATGTTATTTTAAAATAAAGTGGAAGTTAATCCAACAAAAATTATATCAAGTTATCTATTTACTGGTAATAGGCATCCAATTACAATTTAATTTTTTTTAATATTTCATACAAGGTATGTCACATATATTGCACATATTACCTCTGCCATTAGACAGGATTACTGTAAGTAGATCCCTCCAATACTGTAGCATTCTGTTGCTGTTGTGGCTGACAGCAGGAATGAACATGCAGTGGCACACAACTTCACTGCAAGTGGGTTCATAGTGTGACACAAGCTGATGTTATGCCGTTGCCTCGCATTGGCTTTTGTCAGTCCCATTCTCACTGCTGTTGCCATTGGCAGTAGAGAGATCAAAGCTGACCCTTCTTAAAGCTATACCTTTGGCTGCAGTTACAGGTGTGCCTAATTTACCTAAGATGCTGTACATCCACAGGGCATGGTAGAAATGCTTTAGCTCCTAATTTCCTATGTCGATAAAGAGACTTAAGGAAGAGACAGTTTGTTGCACATATACATCAGTTAAAATTTAACCAAGCTGTTTAATTCATCACTGTACATGTATGGTTTAAAGACATAATTTAGTATGTGTTGAACAAGAAACAAGTTTCTTTGAACTCTGGATCTCCCAAGTATAATACAGTTTTCAATTGCATATTCAATTAAATTTTTTAATTTACTCCATGCCATTTTTAGCAATTTTGTTTTTTGTTCCTTCATCTTTGTGTTGTCATAATGTGTTTCATTGAGTTATACAGAATTACAAAGGAACTGAGAAAATAATTCTGATTCAGTAAGTCATCTAAACTCATTACTATTGAAGCTCTGCAAGTTTTCCTTTTTTTATTTTCCTTTTTCATACAAAAAATGTATTTTTAATGGAATGCATTTAATGCAGATTTGAAATGCAGATTTGAAATGCAGATTACAGTGTGTTTTACTAATTTCAGGGGGAAATTATTTATATGAAAACTATTGGTTTGTTTTGCAGGTTTCTTCTATAGGTAAAGCAGACAGCTAGACCTCTCTAAGAGACAGTCCTGACTACCTAAGATTTGAACCATTCTTCTTAGAATGTCCCTCTCTCTGCCTAAAATATATAAAATATGTAAGGAGGGACTATCTAGTGGTAGCAATCCTACTTTAGTTGTCTGGGCTACATCAAAATTCAGTGGATTTTTTTTTTCCCCTACCAAAGTACACTGTATGTTAAGATTTTTATTCCCCACTCCAAATTTTTTTATCACATGTACCTGGTGAAGAATTTCTGACTTTGTGGTACAGATGGACACAAAGAAAGTGAACCTAATCTGCCATTTCTTTATCAACTCTTGTATTTGGAACTGAGGCACAAGCTAAAAAATATTCCTGTGGAGGATGTCAAAATATAGAGCCTGGACAATTCTATCAACATTCTAATAAGAGAGTTATTTCATAATATAGAGCCCATCTGGACCTGAGCCTAGATTTTCCACCAAATGAGCACCTTGGCAAGCGTATGAGGTGTTAATTTTGTGGTATCACATGCTTATTAAATATTGAGCATGTAGCACTGTGAATTTCTGTCATGCCTTACAAATAGATTATAAAATACAGTTCTGCTGCCTGATTTTGTGGTGAGATTGTCAGGGGCAAAACAGGATGTGGTTTCAGAAATGAAAGAAGTGAGGGGATGATGAAGAAATGGGAAAAAATATAGAGCCTTATTTCAATGAACATTATTTGAAGGGAAAATAGTGTCGGCCTTGGCAGGGAAAAGAGTCAGACTTCCAAACTGTATCAGGAGTTAATTTGGGAGAAAAAATATCAGATACACAGAGAAGAGAACAGGGAAAGAGAATTTATCTGAAGCATCTGTCTCTGCTTCTCCTGATCAATTAATCTAATGACATATTTCTAAAACTCCTTCATTACCTTTAATTTGGGTTACTGTAAACAACACTTTGCTAATAATTAATGGTTTTTATGTCTTTATACATTTATTGAACAACATAGGATAAATCAGATCATCACCGCTAACTTCTATCCTTCATTTCCTACCTCTTATTTGATTATCAATCAATTAAAATATCTTCTATGTATTGTGCTTCAGCACATACTCATTCACTGTCAAAGAACTACTATTTTTTTTTTAATTTGACTTTCTTTGCAAGAACCAAAATTACTTCTTTTTTTTTTTTTTTTTTTTTTCCCCTGGAATAAATAGATGTAGATATCATAAAATATCAAGAAGGCTGACATGGTCAGAAGTATGAGAGAAGCAAACAGCTATGGAAGAGATATTTTGGATACTCAGAAAAGAAAGATGAACAGAAAGGAGAAGGAAGAACATCTGTCTCAAACAGTGTTATGAGCATCACTTTAGCAGGGTCTGAACATTCAGTCTGCTCAAGGCTGGAAAAAGTCTGTATCAGGCTCTTGTATCAGCTGTTGGAGCAAGATCTGGGTACTTGAGGAGATATAAAATTCCTTCACAGGGGTAAAAGTTTCTCTGGGGTAGATACAGGTTGTTTTTTACATAGTAATACTCAAAAAGTCTGTTTGGTTTAATTAATTAATTTATTTTTAAACTTAGAAAAATGTGGGGAAGTGCTTTGACAATCATTCTTAAAAATTTGTCCTCGTGTGCACAACTAGTTTATGCTAACCATAGGAATTCAGCTTTAGTAAGAAAACAACAGTTTATTCCATGGTAACATTTTCTGTCTGCTCTTCCAAGCTGTTAAGGACTTAAGAGTAACAAACAAACAAACAAACAAAAAATCTAGAAATGTTCACTATAACTTTCATTAAATGAAGATGAAAAAAATTAGAACCTCAAAGAATGGTCACTATATGACTGTATAAGAAAGTTATTTAAAACAAATATTTTACTTTGTTTTCGAGCATGTCTGACAAGTAAATTTTAAAATATCCAAGTATGGTCATCTTTTTTGGTCACTTGCAATTAAATATACTTAAAAAGAAATATATATAATATATATAATATATATTTTATATATTATATATATAATATATATAATAATATATATAATACATATAATTATATATAATATATACAGTATATATTGTGATTCTTTTTTCTCAATAAAACTGCACTGTGTTCAAAGTAAAGATTTGTATGATCACTAATACTTGGTAGGGGTTTTTTGTTTGTTGTTTTTAAAATTCAAAATTCTTAGTGGCTTCTCTGTTCGTATATACTTATTATAAGGAAAATACACCTTATAACGAAGCTCAGCTCAGTGCTTTCTTGTCCATAATATTCAAATAAATAAACCCATACAAAATAAACTCTTTAACATAGTGATCTATAACAGCATAATTACTCTGTTACTTTATATTAAATCTATTTAAGTAGAAAAGGTGCTTCATCATTACCTATTTTTGTCCACTATCTATAATATATGACTCCACATTTAACTGAAGCTCTTTTCTATATACCATGCTCTGTAAGGTGTGATGGATTAAAAAAAAAACAAACAAAANAAATGTTCACTATAACTTTCATTAAATGAAGATGAAAAAAATTAGAACCTCAAAGAATGGTCACTATATGACTGTATAAGAAAGTTATTTAAAACAAATATTTTACTTTGTTTTCGAGCATGTCTGACAAGTAAATTTTAAAATATCCAAGTATGGTCATCTTTTTTGGTCACTTGCAATTAAATATACTTAAAAAGAAATATATATAATATATATAATATATATTTTATATATTATATATATAATATATATAATAATATATATAATACATATAATTATATATAATATATACAGTATATATTGTGATTCTTTTTTCTCAATAAAACTGCACTGTGTTCAAAGTAAAGATTTGTATGATCACTAATACTTGGTAGGGGTTTTTTGTTTGTTGTTTTTAAAATTCAAAATTCTTAGTGGCTTCTCTGTTCGTATATACTTATTATAAGGAAAATACACCTTATAACGAAGCTCAGCTCAGTGCTTTCTTGTCCATAATATTCAAATAAATAAACCCATACAAAATAAACTCTTTAACATAGTGATCTATAACAGCATAATTACTCTGTTACTTTATATTAAATCTATTTAAGTAGAAAAGGTGCTTCATCATTACCTATTTTTGTCCACTATCTATAATATATGACTCCACATTTAACTGAAGCTCTTTTCTATATACCATGCTCTGTAAGGTGTGATGGATTAAAAAAAAAACAAACAAAACAAAACAACAAGGTATCCAGCATGTGTTAATATAAAACCTGACAGTCATTTTGTAAATATAGATTGTCATGACTGTATATTGTGTTTGCTTATAGGCAAAATCGCCTGAATATACATAGTTCCAATTCAAAGATTTTTCTGACTAGGACATACTTTATGTAACTTCAGAAGATTAACAGTTAAAATGGCTCATCAGTTCTGTGGGGGGAAAAAAAAAAAGGTATTACAAATATTACAAAAAGTAAAAAAAAATATGCCTACAGGATGATGCAATGACAAGTATACAGGATTTTCAAAGAACTTAACCATACACAAGAGATAATTAAACTACTGAGGTTTTTTTGGTTGATTGTTTTTTTTTGTGTGTGTGTGTGTGTGTTTGTTTGAATAACAGAATAACAGAATCATTTAGTTTGGAAAAGGTCTTTAAGATTCTCAAGTTTACCCAGCACCACACTCATATGTTTTTTGAACACCTCCAGGAATGGTGATTCCACCACTTTCCTGGCAATCCTATCTGAGTGCCTGTCAACCCTTCCATGAGAAAAATTTTCTTAATATCCAATCCAAGCCTACCCTGGTGCAACTTGTGACTGTTTCCACCTGTCTTTTTGATTGTTACCTGGGAGAAGACATTGACTCCCACATGGCTGCAACCTCCTTTCAGGTAGTTATAGAGAGAAATTAAGTCCCTCCTGAGCCTCCTTTTCTCCAGTCTAAAAAGTCCCAGATCTCTCAGCCACTCCTTTTAAGACTTGTGTTCCAGACTCTTCACCAGCTTCATTGCTCTTTGAATGTCCTCCAGCAAGAGCTTCTGTTCTTATGATAACAACAACAAAAAATCACTTTTGTCAATATCAGACATAAAGTTTTTGAGAAAATTGGCATCTTTAAAAAATGTTTTTCTCTTCACATTGCTTAACACAGACAGCTGAATACTGATAGGAAGTTGGTGAAGTGGTTAGATGAAAAAATTGTATATACACACATTTATATTTTTTCCTACACATTGATCCATATTTTAGTAAAGTTATTTCATTCAAATTCAGTGAGTACATCTAGATATAAATATTTGACAACATTATTAGATATAAATCCTTTTTCTTCTACTGCACTTAACCTTTTTATTTAGCTTATGCTGCTTACAGAAAAAAATAATGGACTGCTGAAGATTAAACAAACATATCTCAGGGAACGTATTGACATTCCATGTATAAAATGAAAGGTGCCAGATAGGCAGCTTATAAAAGCAGGAGTCCCAGAAGAAAACTCTGTGGGAGAAGTGACACTGAAATTGGCACAAGGCAAGGCTTTCAGCATTGCACAGTCAACACTCTTTTACTCTGTCCTTTAGGAATACTTATTGTTGGAAAATAGAACAGTGGTAATACATATTAGTTCCTTGGCTTCTATTCTAAAACTATGTCTAGTAGCAATTGGACTGAGACTGTAAATTTTTTATAAATGGCACACCACCATACAACCATTGTGAATAAAGTAAGGCATCTAATTGCTTAAGATGAACTACTTTCATTGCCCTATAGGGCAGGGGAAGGTCCTACATTTCTTTATCAATGCCTGAAATGTCTAATCTCTCTCCCATTGCAAGTTTTGGACATGCCAAGGATATGCACATGCATTTTTTTTTTTTTTTAAAGGGCCTTTCTAATGTTAAGTCAGGAAATCTGAAAATTAGTGTGACAATGATAGTTTAATTTGAATGGGAGTTTGTCAGTGAAAAGAACTTGTTCAATTCAAAGGACCTAAGAGAAGGTCTATAAAATAAAGAGATGATAAGAGCAGTCATAAAACAACTACATTTCAAAGAACACCCACCAAGCAGATCAGTCCCAATATGTAATCCTCTTTTTATTGCATTCTGTATATTTTAAATTAAAAATTCTTTACTTTTTAGCTACAGTTGTTGATCTCTGATAACTATTGAAGTAACTTGACACCAGAACCACCAAATGTTACAAGGGTGCTTCAGAGCAAAACTCTTTCAGGAATAGTGATTTTGTTTTTCCACATAGAAAGTCAGCAACATGATTTTAAAAGGAAAAGAAGAAAAGTAGAAAAGAAAACTCACTGAGTTGAAATTTGAAAGAAACTAGATGAGCTGATCCTTCTTAAGGTACCCCTTCTTAAGGGGCTAGTGTGTTACACATACACAAGATTAATAAAAATATCAATAGATACACAGTGAGAAGGGTAAGATTAACTTAATCTGTCTGATTGTCTAAGATGATTACTTTTACCCCTTCCACCATCAAAGGAAAGGGACAGGCATCTCCAAAGGAAATCTTGCCATCTTCTTCACAGAGGGTGACTCAACCCTTGCAAAGCCTCTGCCTCTCCAGTCACTTCAGGGGAAAGAGGCAATTGCTTATGTTAGGCATCCATTTTAACACAGTCACAAGATAAGGATATTATTGTTTGTCTCGTCTGTTTGGTATGAAACTGGAAAAATTCATGGGGCATTTAGTCTGAGTACAGTAGGATTTCAGGAAGGAATATTACCAGAGTACACTCCTACCAGTGAGAAATGGAGAAGGCATTTCTTGTACACTGGTTTTGGTTAAGAGAGTTAATTTTCTTCATAGTAGTTTGGATTTGTGACCAAAACATTGTTGACGGTACAGGGGTGTTCTCATTATTGCTGAGCAGTGCTTACACAGAGACAAGGCCTTTATGGCCCTCACACTGCCCCATCAGCAAGTAGCCGGAGGATGCACAAGAGTTTGGAAGAGAAGAAAGCCAAAACAACTAACCCTAACAGAGCTGTCATGAGGATGGCTAAATACCTACCTGCTCTGAGAAGTGATGAAGGAATTCCTTGTGATCCTTTGCTTGTGAATGAAGCTTTTGCTATACCTGTTACACAGTCTTTGTAAGAAGACACAAGTTTTCTCACTTTTACACTTCTGATTCTGTTCCCATCCCACTGCAGGGGGAGAGAATGAGCTGCTGCATGGGGCTGAGCTACCTACCAGGGTTAAGATGTGATACCTTAGAACATAAATTAGGACTGTTAAAAAGAGGTCCAATGCCTTTATGGCTTGTCTTCTAAAACAGCTGGGATTGCTTGTATAGCCAGTCTTTGTGTATTTATTAGGCAATGGTAAAAAAGAGAAGTTTACTAGGAGCTACTGATGGATAGGTAGACACGTAAGTTATGCAGCGAAGACAATACAATCATTGGCTACCATATAGCAATTACTGGCTAATTCTTACATGTAGAAGTGTTGCTTGCTTACCATCGTAAACCCCTCTGTTCAACACTGTCTGTCTGTCTGTCATTCCCAACAACCTATGAATAGCTTCCATCAAGACTTAGTTCAAGTCAAAATGATCTTGATTATTTTAAACTGTTTCAAAAATTAAAAGCTTTGCTGATATGCCTCCGTTTAACTGCAAATGGCTACTTAAGGGTCACTGGAGCAGTTTTGTAGGTATACAGAGGTGTAGAAGGAAGGCATGGCCTTCTGTAGGTGGCCAGTTACTGTCAACTTAAAAAGGGTCATTGTTCTTTGGTGCAACTGCAGTGTTTATATATGTTTGTGGGTGTACTGTTTTGTCAATGTCTGTAACTTCTGAGCATCATTAGTAGATGCTCAGCATAATCAACTCAGTAAGTTCTGATTTCTGTTTGTTTCTTTGTCATTACATTTTGTGTTATTGTTGCTCCCTTTCCTTCCTAATATCTTTCTCAATCCTACTTGCATTGCAGAAGAAAACCCAGTACTTTTCCTAGGCCTCTAAATGTAATTGATGTTTAGATGGTGTTTCTATACATTCTGACAAAGTGCAAAATAAAAATATTTTTCAAGCTCTTCAAAGCAGAACAGCAACTTAAAAATGTTTATTCAATTCTTTCCTTAACTTGAACAAAACTGCAGTGAGTGTTAGTTCTTTATGTTTAATATGTTTTTAATTATTTAAAGCAATCATGTTTACTGTATCATTTGGTAAAACAGAGATTTATGTTTACTTTCATCACCAGAGAAAAAATAGATCTATAAAGGTAATAAATCTTGAAGTGCTTTGTAACCTTACGCAGTCTTTATAGGTTGAAAGATAATCAATAATCATGACAGAAAAACTGTATATGATTCATCTTTCAAATCAACTTGCTTCTTTATGACACAATGCCAATAGATGAGAATGTAAATGCCACAATCAATTTTCCTTATAAAAATACCTGGACTTGAAAGGCTATTTGTAAGAATTACTTTCCTAGGCATAATTAACACTTCCATGTTCACTACACCTCACATGCTGTCAGATTGCACTATCCAGTCATGCAGTCTTTGCTGTTTAGTGCAAAGTACTTCTGACTGCAAATTTAGCTGTATTTATACCTTTATTCTGACAGTGTTTTCTGTTTCTAATTCATTAATGTGAGCGAGCACTAGTGAGGGGTTCTCTACCCAATGAAATCAATTATTGTTGAATAATTCAATAGATTGCATTTAATTTTAAATAAGCAGTTTTTCATTTCTGAAATAACTATATTCCAATGTGTCAGGTTGTTCTTGCTGAATCAGTGTGCTTGAACTCAGACAGCCTTCAAGATGTTTGTTTTCCTGGTGACATCCTTCCTAGTATCACTTCAGCAAATGTAAAGGGTCAAGCAGTCAGGAATTTAAATTTACCCATGCAGGAATAATTTCAAACAGGACTCTCAGAATATGGATTTGTGTTTTCAAAAGTTTTTTGGTTGGTTGGTTGGAGTTTTTTGCTGTTGTTTATTCTGGCCTGTAAATATGGACAAAATTTAATGGAAATAACATTTAAAATAATTTCTGCTTTTTCTTCTTCTTCCCACTCCCCTTTGCCCCTTTGTAATTACAAACTATAGTGACAGCACAACATGGAAACTCACTCTGTAATTCTCGCTTGGGAAAAGAAATTTGCTCTAGTTACTTAAAAATCTCATTTTTTGAAAGTATTGCAGTTTTAGTCTGATACTACTACTCCATCTAATCTAAAAACTTTGCCTCCATGATTGGTGCAATGCTGAACAGCTAAATTCTGACTTAATTTTAACCAGAAAAATGGTCAATCTCATTGGATATCAACATGTTTATTAATTGTACTTGAACTAGCAAAAGACAAACTGGTACAGAAACCTGATTTTTAAAATCAAAATTTGGTTCAGAATAAGACTGTCAAGTGCACCAATTACAGGACAATTATGTTCAGCCCATTATATTATGTACTGAACATTTTAAAATACAATGTAATCACCTTTGGGAAATTCCTGTTCCATTTTTTCCTTTGATAGACTTTACAGGAAGACAAGTTGTTTGCAATTCCAAGTTTTGAAGCATATAATATTAACATATTTAGGATGTTTAGCTTCATATGCAATGAAATATATATTTAATATGCTTCTTGTTTTTTATTGTTTCTCACTGTTGAGCTCATACTATATATACAATAAATAAAAGAGAAAGTGAAATATAGCAAAACATTACCTTAACTGATGCAGCTAATTTCAGGTATTAATTTAATACGTATTTGTTCAGAGTTTAATAATGCATGTTATGTACCTCAGAGACTGCATTGATGTATGTAAATAGACATTGTCTTGGGATTATATATGCTAGTTTACACTTTTATTATTTATTTATTTGTTTATTATAGGTTATTAGTGCATTTATGAAGGCAATTAAAACAATATATGAAAAGTCTGCTGAAAAATAGAAGTTTATTTGAGACTGTGTTCAAATATAAATATTTTTATCATCTGATCTCAATTTCACTATCTATTGTGTTGCAGACTATGTGACAGCAATAAATAAGTAACTCTACCATGGTTGCTAGATTGAAGTTTTTTTGAAACATTATTTTTCTCTTTCTTTAAGATATAAGTAGCATTTATATTCCCATCCAAAATGAAAGCAAATGTAAGACCGTTCAGAAACTTGAACTCTCTGGGCAGAGTGCATTCAGTGGGATGTTTGTGAGTGAACACAAAGAGACAAATCAACTTATACAACATGATCATCCTTCCTACATGGACATGAAACACGAGGGGTTTTGAAACAATTGCTATCTTTACATGAGGTACACAGTCTGCACTAAGATATGAAAATCTATGTACATTCTTTGTAAATAAAAGGAATTTTATAAATTACGTTAGGCACAGCATCAATTGTTGTCCTATCTGGGATACACAGCATGTCCCAGCTTTGGTATACCTCTCATGGAAAGAGGGGAAAACTACAGTAAACTTTAAGGCTGGTATTTTCACAGTCTACATCCAGATATAATTGGTACATAATTACTTCTGAGACAACTCCTTCCAGTTAGCCAAACCAGTACCTTGTCAAAACATACAGCAGTTACTATTTTCTCAAAAACAAGGGCATGGGTAGTGATGGGTAAGGGAGGAAGAGGACCAGTCTGTCTTTGGGTCTTGATGTGGTGTGGGACTGAGCCGTCTAAGCTTTGGCCCATGTCTGGATGTGATAGCCTAAGAAAGAGCTGTCTGAACTAGCACAAACACAAAGTTAAGAGAGCAGGAGGTGGATTTCTAACTCTTGCTGAACTTCAACAGGTCTGACTGTTAAGCCTTTTAGGATTCTTTGAAAATTGAATTCCTTATGAACTAATTTTTTACTGACTCTTCCAAAGTTAAGTAGGATCTTTTCTACAATAAAAATAATACAGTACAGGTATTAATACTGCAATATAAAGACTAGTGATAGAAATTACCCTGTAAAAGGCAGTTAAGGTAACTCAATAGAGTCCAAAAGCAAGACACCTATTATAATGATCACAAATATCTAGAGACTTAAAATTTTCATTAATTTTAGACACATCTTGAAGTGTATTAATACAAAAATCCTCTGTTAAAATGTGTATAAAATGGAAGGCTTTATTCTCAGTTAGAAATAACATTGACTATGAAATATTAATTAAATTTCATAATTAGGTATCAAGAACACAAATATTTGATTTAGGGCATTATATAATGGACATAACAATCCACCCTGTAGAGTAAAGAATCTTTCTTAGAATAAAAAAAAAATAAAAATATTTCAGGTTCAAATAATAAATATATCTTGAGATTTTATTAAATTTAATAAAAGGTTTCACTACCAATATAACCCCTTAAAAGAGTTGAGAAAGGACATGTATGAGTACCACAGTATAAATTCATCTAGCAAGGCAAATTCGGACTGCACAATAATTTAAATTAGCTAGTAAAGCAGTGTGCATGATAAAGTTCATAGTACACCAGGAACTGAGTGTGATAAAATGAAAACTAATATAGAGAAGAAATTTATTAATCCTTCATAAAACTCACTGGATTATTTAGTGATCTGATTTATTCTGTTTTACACCATGAAATATGCCACAGTGTGAAATTTGTTGCACATTTATGGAACATATATAGTCACTGTTAGCCATGTGTGGATGTGCAGTCCCATCGAGCTGAGTCCAGAATTAAACTGGTTTTTAAATTTACTATCTAAAAAGACAAATATCATATCCAAGGGATCTGAAAATTTCTGTGCTTTCTGTGCCATGCAGAACATAATAAGAAATATTATTTGCCCCAGTATTATTACTTAGTTCTTGTAATGAAAACAAAAGGTAGATGAACATAGTCTCTTCCTCCCTAGTTGTCTTGGTTATGCTCTTTTGGCATTACTTTTTTATTGATTGACAAGAAAACAGGATGGTTTTCTTACATGAAAAGGTTTAAAGGTTCATGCTGCAACTTAGAATAGCAGGAGTTATTGGAGTACATAATATTTAGCGTTTGTGGGTTGCTCTTCATTCAAATAGTGGACAGTCACTTTCTGGTTCAGCACATGAATTCAAATAGTATCATAGATTGTATTGGGATGAAAGCTGGTTACTTGAAGCATTTTTTACATTGAAGTATTTTAAAGTCATTACATATTTTTAAAACTTAATTCCTCATGTTAAAAGAAAGAGTTACTGCTATCAATCAACATGAAAAATTTCCCCATGGTGGTGAACTAGCCAAGTATTCTCTGATCACACTGAATAAAATATAAGCTAGTGGTGTAAAGTTTAATCATCCTGTTTCCTCAATTTCCATCTTTCCTTTCAGCAGTAGCCACTGGGGGAACAATTCACTTTTCTGCTTTGTGAAAAGCTCAGGCTAAGGATTTTCTGAGCTCTTTTAATTACTGAGTTTAAGCTAGAGATGCCAAAGGACCCACTGAGCAACAATAAGGGGTAATGACTTATGCATAGAAAATTGAAAAGTGTTCATCTTAGTAGAACAAAGGAGAATAAAACAGAACAAATGGCAAGTAAAATTGAAAACACAGAATAAAAGAAGGTGAGCTATATAGATTTCAAAAGCAATCTATAGCTGCAATTAGAAACTATGCATTAAATCAATTTTTAGCTCTTTTGAGGAATGTAAAGTCACAAGGGTGGTTCAGAGTACTGTACCTACTTAATAGATTATTGATTTTCAAAAAAAAAAAAAAAAAAGATGGCGGAATATCTTTCATGTAAAGCCGAGATATCAAATTCACACATTCACAATCATGATTGCTTTGGGAAGCATTGTCTCCCAGACATCTATTCTTCAGATGTCTAAATGAAACCTTGAGTAAAACTTTTGCAATCTTTCATATCTATAACTGGAAAGTTATTTATGAATATGACTCCTATTTCAGTGTTTTGGTCTTCATTGCTAGCTCAGCCTTCCAGCCAAACCAGGAGAAAATCTCCCTGGGTTTCATTGTCATCTATAGTAGCAAGGGTAATCATGTAGGGAAGAGTGGCTGTTAAAAATTCCTGATACGCTAATGGGATGACTAGACTATGACAATACCCCATTCTGAGCCAGTTTCTTGTGGGAGGAAAAATAAGGTAAGAAATCCTTAAGGTGATATTACAAAATACAGGGGCAATGCAAAAGATTGTTGTCTTTTACATGAAGTCCTGCAAAGAGAGAAATGCCAAAAGTCAGAAGTCCAATAGGGACTTTGCTTTTTTTTTTGTTTGTTTGTTTTTTTGTTTTGTTTTGTTTTGTTTTTGTTGCATACAAAGATTACAAGACTTTTTGAAGGAAATATTCTAATACTATTGTGCATCCATATTATTGGTATTTCTGTCTGTTGGAGATACAAGCATTTGAATCTGTGGCAAATAGAAGCCTAGAAATTAATAGGCAAGGTAACATGATAATTTCCACTTAAGGCAAGTTATTGAAAGGTGCATGCCTAAAATGTAGCTTATGTGACACTAATATTCCTCTAGACACTTTGTGTTTCTGCTGCATGAAGAAAAATCTGTTCAGGGCCACTAAGAAAAGAAGTGACTGAGCAAAAAATTACGGAATTTTGTTATTCTGGAGCAGAAACATGACTTTCATTCCACATTCAGATTCCTGAATATCCATTATTGGCTGCTGTCTTAAATAGGGTGCAAGACTAGAAGAACCTTTGTTTTGACTCACTCTGCCAGCCTTACTATTAAAATAATGCATTTTGTAAAATCAACTTGAAATCTCAGTCACCTTTTTTGATTATCTTTATTCTCTCAGTATGACTCCAAACAATTTCAAGTGTGCAGAAACATATTGGAGCTAATAACTTCTATTTAATTTTAACATAACTTCCAAAAAGCAACTTGTTTAATTTAAGAAGCTAAATATTTCATTCTGGCTTTACTGTGTTAAAATTGGTGGCTAAAACAGTTGCCTAGGAAGAAAATGACCCACTATACCCAATTCTTTCAGAGGAGTTTTAGCACATATACATCTCTGCAAAGTTTGTTTTTTCTTTTTTTGTTTGAAGGAAATAAGTCAGTCTTGGATTAATCTATCAAGCCCTTTCTAGAATTGTTCCAGAACTTTTTATTTAATTTTGTATGAATGTAGCTTCCAGAACCCATATTCTATTATGGCTTTCCCTGCAAGCACTGTCCTTTAGTCCCTGTGATGCTAACAACAAATTTCTTATTGATCTTGGTTAATAACTTTGTTTGGTACAATGTTTGGCTGCAACATCTTAAACCTGCCAAGGGATGACCTTTTCCACAGCCTCACTATTTTTCCCCACAAGTTTTGGTTGGTTTTTTTTTTCTTTCCCCAATTACTTCCCTGCATTTTTTGACAGGTACTATACTTTCATCATGAAATTAGATATTTCCTTTGCTGAATGAGTAGCCTTGACAATGCAGGCTCACTGCTACTGTATGAACCTTAGCCCAAAAATAATATAGAAAATATATACTTTTTTCTTTTATATAGGCCTTGTCCTTTTGAAAATATATAGCAATAAAATTATTCATTTTTAAGAAAACATATGTATTTGCCATTTTTCTCATCTAACACAGTACATCATACACCATTCATGTAATTATTGTGTCACAGTATTCTCTGGAAATTCAAAATCGTGCTCAAAAATATAAATTTAATCTAACCATTTGAAATGTCAAAGTAATTTTTCATTGTTAGTTCTTTTCATTGAATTCAAAGCCTCCTTCATACCTAAAATAAGGTGAGAATATTAGCTTCTCTACTGACATAGTTCTATGCCATGTCTCTGGAGAAACACTTCTGAGTAGTCTTGCGTTTACTTTGCTGAATAAGTATTCAGATATGGTGTCAAAAAGTGTTTTTAATAGAAAAGTAGTAAAACAGCATGTGATTTCAAAAATATTTCTTCTAATTTCTTGTATATAAGTTTTTCAGATAGATTTATTCTGGAGATTTTAAATGTTACTTTTTATTTATGTTTATTACTTTATATGTTCAAGTAAATGGAAATTTCAAATCCAAATGAATGATAATTATGTAGATCATTTGTATCCAAACCTTTTCAGAGCTATCTACTCTCAGTCCTTACAATTTTCTGGTGCCTTGAGATTTTTATATATTTGTAGATTTTAATGTAGTTGTATAGTTTCTCACACCTGAGGTAGCAGCTAACAGCTTCTAAACCCCTTTCTTATGGTTTAAGCCACATTCTTGAAATTCTGTTTAATGATCTTTTCAAGAAAAAATATTTCAGCAAGGACATCTCGTTTGGGACACATGCACCTGGAAGATAAGACTGGAGTCAAAGCAAGACAGAAGACCCAGAACCCTTGGAGGGGCTGATGGGGCAGTTCTGAGTGTGATACCAGGGGCAAATGGGTTTTGGGTTAGATTTACCCATTAGATGTGATAATCAAGTAGTATTACAAATTTATAAGAACCCTATAGAAGAACCCTCAGTGTGTGCCTATGTACTTTGTGCACCTGAAAGCTTTCATTAAAGAACAGCTTTCTACTTTATCTCTACTAATATTGTCTAGAAAGTTTTTTCCCCTCAATTTTAGGCAACAACTGAATGTTCTTACCCTCCAGTTTATAAACGAGAAGACTGTCTATGTTACTTTGTGGAGGCTGAAGATGGCTAGAGTCATGACAATTTGCATACTACAGAGACTGGTAATGAACACTGTATTTATATTGTGATTCTACTGTAAATTACAACTGTCATATTTTCCTAACTGTAATTTGTATCTGTCCTGTTGCATTCCTCATTAAATCAAATTCAGTATAGCATCAAATATTAAAAATTTAGTAATAGCAATAAAACCCTCCACATGTAAAATATCTAAAGAGCTTGATCAGAATGTATCAGATTCTGATAATGCCCTAGAGAAAAGTCCTCATGCTCTCATGTTAGCCCTTTTCACTCATGTCCCTGCAGTCCCATCCAAACTTACATTAGGGAAATAACTGAATGTTAGCAAAACACTTAAAAGCAGTCAACTGTTCTAGTAACCAGTTGTAGAGATTACAAGTTCACAAATAAATAATGGAAAGAAAATCTTTGGTTCATGTGGATTTTCGGAGAGTGAGTTTCAAAAGGAAGCTTACATTTTTAATGCAGCCTTACTTATCTTATCAGAAGTATGCGGTTCCCAAAGTAACTGACTCCTTTACTCCCATTTAAGGTAGATTTACCACTTACAGCTCAAAGCACTCTAATGTGGAAATTATAAATTCACAAAATTACATGAATACACAAATATGAACAAAATTAAGTTAGAGTAGACAACCAGTAAAGAATTCACAGCCTGTTTTCAGTTTTATTATTAGATTAACCTGCTTAGAAAAGCTATTGTCAGGTGGATTGTTTTAAACTTAACTGACATTATACAGTAAAAATCCTCCTCCTATGTATGGACATCAATTTTGGCTGTCAAAGTGTGTGATGTTTTACAGTACATTTTGTTTATTATAAATGAACTTATTCATAACATTCTTATGTGACAGGGAGTATCTCCTTGTTACTAGTGAAAATGGAGATCCACCTGCTCTATTGCTGTGCTGTTTTTGTAGGTGGTGGTTTTTTCACTGTGTTTGGCTTTGTTTGTTTTTTTCCCAAAAATGACACAACATTTGTATCACAGAATCATAGAGTAGTTTAGATTGGAAGGAACTTTTAAAGATCACCTAGTTCCAATCCCCCTGCTGTGGACAGGTATGCACTAGCCCAGGATGCTCAAAGGTTCCCATCCACCCTGGCCTTGAACACTTTCAATAATGAGGCATCCCCATCTTCTCTGGTCAAGAAGCCCACGCTTGTGTGTGGCTTCTCTGGGGAAGCCCACATTGGATCAGGCTCTCCATCTGTGGCCCTGTGGAGAGAAGCCAGTGCTGGAGCAGGTTTACTGGTGGGACTTGTGATCCTGTGGGAAACCCATGTTGGATCACTCTGTTTCTGAAGGACTGCATGCAGTGGAAGGGATCTATGCTGAAACAAGGAAAGAATGAGAAGGCCTACCCCTGAGGAGGAAGAGGAAACAGAGACATATGACAAACTTACCACAGCCTGTTTCCCTGCTCCCCTGCTCCATTGTGGAGGAGATAAGAATTCAGAAATAAAGTTCTGCCCAAAGAGAAGACAGGTGGGGGAAAGGGGTTTTTAGATTAGTTCTTATTTCTCATTATCCTGCTCTAGACTGGCAATATCTGAAATCAGTTTCCTAAAGTCAAGTCTATTTTGACTATGATTATAAGTGCTGAGTGACGTCCCTGTCCTTATCTCTGCCCAAGAGCTTTACTCCTTCTGTCCTGTTGATGGAGAGCAAGGGATAGAAAGTCTTAGTGGGCACTTGATGGTCAGCCAAAGTCAACTTACCACAGATTTTTGCCACCATTTTGCAGTGATGGTGACCAAATCACCGCTTTCTGGCTGCAGAGACAACTTCCCACTCCTCCTGTTTGTTACCCACACAGCATACATTGACATAGAGGCACTGCAGTTGGGCCACCAGCTAGAGAAAGATGCCCAAAAGACAGGCATTGGCACAGACAGAATGAAGCATGACATTTTATATGAATTAAGAGAATGAATGAAATTAACTGTTTAATAGTATCATAATAACTAAAGTGGAAAATAATGTTAAATATAATACAATCCACTGATTTAAGTTAAACTACTTGGAAAAGAAGCCTCTGGATTTTTTTATAGTACATACACTAATAAGGAAAACTTGAATTCTGTTTATGACTGTAATCCAAGACACTTCAAAAGAAGATTCTTTTTTTTTTTTTTAAATGATTCAAGAATCACCAAGAATCTTTAAAACATTTTCAGCTCTGAATAAGGAACATATGACTTACCATTAGGAACTTATGATTAAAATATTGCTTCTTCAAGATGCCTTATTAATTCTTGAAATAGATATACAGTGATTGGCTTTGAGTTTCCACTTCCTAACCTTTAGTATTTATTTATTTATTTATTCTATATAACTAGTTTCAACTTTATATTTCTTTATCAAAATGTCTCAATGGACAATTTATTTTTATCTGACTAAAATGTCTCATTTCTACTGAAAATATGTATAAATATATGTTCATACTGTACGTATATGAGGATTTAATAAAACATTTTTCACCATTCAAGGTTTAACTGATAACTGGACTCTTATAGGAAATCATTATGCACAAATATCCTACCAAATATCTTTTTTTTAAAAACTATGGTATTTTTATTTATAAAATAAGTAATATATATTTCTCATTGAAAACAAGAATACCTTTCCTAAATATAATGAGCATTTTCTATTTCATATTTTCAAAGAAAACACAAACTATGTGCTTCTTATATGGAATCAATATGAAACTGTTTGTCAATATGACTTTTTGTTTGTTTGTTTACTTGTTTGTTCATTTCATTGGATCTTTTTATAAAGAGCACACATATTCCAGTATTAAGGGAATGTTCTGGAGATCTATAACACTCCATTACTGGACTGCAGATCTACAAATACATCTTGCATTCCTATACATTCATAAAGAATAATGTAAAAAAGTTACACATACAAATGTCACTATATAGAGTTCAGAAGTTTATCAAAAATATTTTGGAAAGTTATGTAATTATTGACAACACTGTTCTTTGAAAGTTAAAGTATTGTTGATTACTATCACAAGACTTAGTTGACCTTTTATCAGTATGACTATTAAAAAAAAAAAAAAGGGTGAAATATTAATTGGAAAGGAATTACCAAATACCATAAAGATATTGGATTTTGGCTCAGTCAGACTGAATTAAGTAATGAAAAATATGTTCTGCATTTACACATCCTTGCCTGAAAACCATCTGTGTTGGCATCTTTGTATCTCATGCTCACATGGAACATTGGATGGGAGTATAGGATTTGTTCTTGTGTTACTTATGGGAAATAGTTCCACCTTAGATTTTCAACACCTCATATCATGTTACAATGTAGAACCAAGATTTTAAGCTAAGATTGACTTGAAGAAGTAACCTTTCACATCCATGTGGCTAGGGTTTTTCTGCCACATTATGCTTTACTTAATAGAACAAGAGAGAAAAAAACAGAGATTTCCACATTCTTGAGATATGGCAGACTATTCAATAAGTTCATATTAAACCCCATACTTCCTAATATAAATGGGAGATCACCCAGGCTGATCTTTCACAGGCTTTCTTATTTAATGAAATTGAACAGTGAGAGACATAGAGGAGTTCATGTGCACACACATGGCACCTGGAGATACAATAGTGGAAAGCAAGTAAGTTTTGGGATGCTTTCCTCATTTGAAAAAGACATACAGCTGAATACAAAATGAAATATAAATCAAACAATTATGTGAAAAATGAAAAATAATTACTGATTAATGTTTTGAAATTACAGCATTGTGTTATTATTTTAATAGTATTAATCTCTGACATTGCATTTTTTCCTGATATTTATCAATACAGACATACATAGGTCTATCTATGTTTGTCATCTTATAGTCTTATGTTTGTAAATCTTCTCTCAGTTTAGAGTATACAGCGAAAGATATTCTTCTGCTAGAAGCTGCTTTCAAAGGAGTGAGACTATCAAGTAGTCAATAAGCATGGTAAAAATTAAGGTTTTCTCAGTAAGATCTCCAAAGCCAGTGGCTGTAGTCAGCAGTAAGATAGCAACTTGTGAAATGAGTGCCCGCACAATTTGGAGGCATGTTTTCATTATCTTAGAAATCAATTGAAAAGTAGAATGTTAGAATAGATAGATTAGATATATAAAGGCACCTATCCTATACCGAACTGCAGTCTATACAAAACAAATTGTTTTGAAAATGGTGGGGAAAATGTACTCTATTAGATTCGAAAAATCTAATTAGTTGTACTTTTTACACAAGACAAAAAGTGTCAATTTGAAGTATTGCTATTTTTCTCATGTGTTCCATGTTTTCTACAACCCTAGTTTTCACTATACTTTCCTCTGGATGGTGGAGTAGTATAATTCTTACTTATAATTCTTTCCTTAGAATGAAGAATGTTTCATATATGTTAATGCTTTTTTCCTAGCTTTTATCTTTTGTGGGTTTTGGTTTTATTTCATGCGTTTTCTTTCTTCTAGCAACTTAGAAAGCAATTCTTTTGTGTTCTATCTATCAGTCTATTCAGTTTATTATAAATAAATTAATCAGCACCACCATACCAGGCTAGAAGAATACACAGATTAGGACATTGTGCCTCAGCATACAGTGTTAGTGCTTCAAAATCTTTAGAGCCTTGTGAGTGGACTGGACAGAGGGCTTTTAAACCCCAAAGATAGCTTGGATTTGAGCAAAGACTAGAACATGAAGTCTTTTAAAAACTGAAAAAAACCAAAATAAGTAAAAACTATAGAACAGAAATAAAAGGGCAACCCAGAGACCAGTAACAAGAAGTCCAGGACACAGATTTTGCTTCTTACTTTCTGATACCCAGTCACATCACTTTAAAAGGAACATAACACACAGTTAATAAACTATAAATAAAACTGATAACATCTGTAATGGTCTTCAGCTTGTCATGGAGTGTAGAATTGCACAGTAACTGTATCATTTTAACATGAAAATCAGTAATTGTGTTTACTTAGTTGATGAAGGCTTATTGTTAAGCTCATCACAAGAATTGGAACACTCTCACTCAAAGACAGACATATATATATAGAACCCTGGGCTGAAGAACAATTATTCAACATTTAAATTAAATTTGACATAACCTGTAAAATACCTGGAGACAAGCAAAAGACTTTGCAAACCAGTTTATAGATATTTCTAGAGAATATGAATTCTGGTGATGTCAGAAATGTAAATGCCATTCTTAGAAACACAGATGAGAAGTACTCCTCAGTACATTTACTTACTGAGGGTTTGTTTGTTTGTTTGTTTGTTTGTTTAGCTGCAGGAATGCCTACAAGTTCTAGTGTATCAACACAGGTCCTCTGGGCTTTACCCTCCATCTATACAAAACAGTAAAATTGTTCCTTTCTTAATAAAGAGACTGTTTTGAAAAGGTTTATAATCACATACCTACTAGAAACATCCGCTACCTTATCTTTTGAAATTTTCCTCTTTTCTGAGAAGGTAGTTGGATTTTTTCTTTTAATGGACAGAATGCTTAATTATATTTTAACAGAATGGTCTAAAATGTTTGCATTGTCTGCATTGTCAATAAGGCATGGAACTTACCTTTCATACAAATTATCTGCTCTCATAGTCAAAACTATTTTCTGTTTCCAATATGACATCCAGGACAAAAAATTAAAAAAAAAAAAAAGAAAAAAAGAAAATAATTATCACTGACTTCAGCCTAATATACTCCTCTTANATAATTAAAATAATATACTATTTCCTAATCTATTTTTGCTAGTCTTTGATTGTGAAAAGAATAAAGTAGCATTAAGGGTATCATATTTTAATGAAAACTAAAGTATCTTTTTCTGATTTGACTCTTTGTTTTTTTAGATATTTCAGATCTCAAGGGCGTGCAACCTAATTAAAATTGCAACTAGTTTTCATAAAAATACATTAAATGGACTGTTGATCCAAAAGAAATTTAATTTTTCTTTATATTTGTATAAAATACATAATATAGGTGGAATTTTCTTTCTCAATGTTAAAATTTAACAGTGGAGATCTGCTCATGGATAAGGCTACAAGCTCTGTAGTGTTCTTGATAAGTTGTTCCATTAGATTCTCCCAAGTACAAGACTGTGAAACCAGATCATTTTACAATAAATATACTTCAAAAGACTCATTAAGGATTAGATCATAAACCCTTCACTCCCTTTGATATAGAGATATTTGAGTTCAGTCCTCTTAAATCTTATTGTTTTAGCAACACTGGATAATTACTACTATCACTTGTTTTTAATAAGCACGATAATATTTTTTCATAAATAAAAAAATAAAGAAAGAATTTTTTAAAAAAAGGTTGTGACTTAAAGGAACTAAAACTGTTTTTCCCAGGAGAAGAGTAATAAGAGTCTACACTCTAAGGCATAGACTATTGAGATATTTTTATTTACTTTCTTTGAATGAATTAAAATGTAAGAACTCTTACATAAATTTTATTCTAGAATGAATCAAAAAAAAAAAAAAAGCTCTATACAATATAAATTAGCAATAAGTTTTCTGGAAGCTCAGAGATCTCATTTTCTATCCTTGTAGCAAATGACAACAGAAAAAGATACCAAGATACTATAAGTAAAACAGTGTCTTGGCATCTTGTGTATGGGACATAAGGATATTGGTAAGTCTCTTGACCCTTTTCTCATCACTATGAATGGATATCCCAAGCCATCTAAGTCTGTGTTTTCACTCTCTTATGAGGATTAAGGAACAAAACACAGTGGATCTTCTCTTTCTCAGAGATGTCAAATGCATACAGCAGAAAGAAAACGCTTCTGGTTGTATTCCAACAAGAACTTCTTACAGTAAAGAGTGTAAGGGTTATGTTTGTAGAATGTAAGGGTTCCAGATGGATGACAAAATTGTTTTTATCTAGTAAAAGTGGCTAATTCAGACTGTGTTTGAAATGAAGGAAAAATCAATATATCATTCAAAATGAAAGAAATAAATCTATGGTGGGAAAGAAAACTATATAATGTTACAGTTCATATAATGTCATTTTCTAGAGGGAGTAGTTTAGTGTGAAGCCTTAAAATCATAACTGTTCTCCAAAACCAGAACAAAGTATATAATCAAATATGTATAGGATACGTTTTACATACTTTTATGTGAGTGGCTGTTAGTAAGATTATATTTGTAAGGCCACATATTGGGATTTAGCCTTTTTTAGTAAACAGAGTCAGTAAAGATTCCTTCATTAAAATTCAGTTTCAATAATCATGCTATTTATGTTTCTTTTTGAAAAGTTGTTGGGCAGTTTTACTGAGGAGTTTGTTTTTTGGGTTTTTGTTTTTTTTCTGTTTGTATTTTTGTTTTGTTTTGTCTTGTTTTTCTTAAGGATTCCACAGGTATTTTTGGAAGGTCAGTTACCTGCTGCATTGTACCCCTAAACCAGTGCCTGTAAGTGTTAGGTAAAAAGTATTTTCTACACAGAATTAAAATATATTTTCAGGATCATTTGAAATTAATTATAAGACCAATGCATAGTGTTATTCATTGATCATTTTCATGAATCATATATATTGTATCCTTGTACTTTGATAACTTGTGGACTTTCTCTTGAAAATATTAGAAAACAAATACAGTTTGAAATTACTTTCTTTTTATGTCAATTTCTTTGTGTCTTCTCTCTCGTCCTTTTCTACTAGGTATATCCACCTATCAACAGGATCTGTGATGTTTAAAGGGTTCATCTGTTCTTTTTTTCATATTCTCAGCTTGAAGATATAAACCTACCTTTGTGACATAATAAACTTGTCTAGAGAAGATAATAATCATAAGGCTTCAAATTGAAGTGAGAAATAAGCAACAGAAGCAGATGAGCATAGACTTTGTTTATATGCAAATGTTCTCCATAATAAACAAGGGAAGAGAACTGCACAAAGTGTAGTGTATATATTCTCACATAACTCTAAATGAAATTATTTTTAAGGTTTTTCATGTGCCATCAGTGGGTTTTTAAAATACCTGTTACTGACAATTAACTCTGTACAGAGGGTTTCACTGAAAAGGAGACCTGATAGACTGTGTTTCAGACTCAAATGAATTTCATAGGAAGAATAAAAGAGTAAGACAAGTAAATTTCAATGCCAGAGAATAATTAAAAGCACATATTAAATCTGGAAATATTCCAAAGAGATATGTATTCAACCAAAGAGTTTTAAAATACATTTTTTCCAGCATTTGCAGGGCCAAACTGTCATGGCTCAATCCAGAATTGAATTATATTGGATAATTCAGTGAAAGCTGAACACAGGAAAAGGTTTGTCTAAATTCAGTCATAGCTATATTCCAAGTGGAGAGAAACAGCCTTTCAGACTGTAACTTACACAGCCCTCAAACAGGGAGGTGCTCTCTGGGAAGAGTTCATACATTCGGGAGATCTACAACATTCCTTCACACTCTACAGACACTGCTTTTGGAAAAAGGCAAATTTTACAGCTGTGCCATCATTGCAAAAGTCTCTGGAGACAAGAGGCAGCAGCAAAGCCACTTGTCCATTTTCAGGGTGATCAGCCCTTAAGGTTGCAGGATGTAAAACTGGGGTAAGGAGTAAAACTTATCTTTAAGCTGTTTTCACTCAGTTTGGGATATTCTGCCAAAAGGACAGTCAGAATATTTCTCAGTGAAAACAAATTAGTCTTTTACAAGTTTTAATCAGGATGACATAACCAGTTCAGATACCGTAATATGATTTTTTTTGGAATACAGCCCTTATGGAAGTTGTATGGTTGAGGGACTTGCTTTTAATATTTTCCTATGCTCACAGATTATAAACTACATCTTAGCCTTCATATTCTTTATTTCAAATAAGGCAAAATGTTAAAACATAAAGATGCAAGTACTTGTAGGAAAAATTAACTCAGCATTGGAAAGAATTATACAGAGCCTTTGGTGCAGATTCACATAAAACAAATTAAAAAAAAAAAAGAAGCCTTTGGAGTGTTCAAAAAAAAATTTCTTGGGTTTTCCTCATAATAGAAGGAAAGGAAGAAGGAAAAGCTTTTTTTTTTTTCTATTCAGGACCCTGACAAAAATATTGAGCAATAATGTTGGGCCTTGAAAGAGTGTTTGTGATAAGGTACTACCATGTGTATTCACTACCGAGTCACATTGCATTTGAAAAACATTTTCTGACCTCTCCATTACTATTTCTGAAAGATGCCACTGATATCTGCATGACAGCAAGTGAAATACTCTCTGAATTTAACACAGCTGAAGTGAGCAAGCTTCATGTTTAGGAAGCACGTGTCCATATACTAATGAAAATGACAGGATGGTTACTACCCATGCCAGTTTATCTCTAAGTCAGTTTTACTCTTCCTTATCTCACTGGAAGGTCACACAGATCCATTCTTGTCTTATAAGTCTACATAGGTCAGCACAGCTGCCTCTGAAACTGGAACCACTTCTTTTCTGACCTACTAGTTTCCTGCATCCCTGGGACTCAGAATCCTTCTGATTCAGCTGTAACAATACTCTCATACTATATCTACTCATTTTCTCTGTATAGTTTTGTAATGCATGCCTTCACTCTACAGCTTAGTGTTACTAAATATATAGGCCACTGAGCATTACCACAGGTTTCAAGTGCCGGCATTTATTCATGTGTACAACTCTACATTGTCTTACCTCGTTTTGACTCTAGAACTGCCTCCACCCCTTCTTGTCCTTTATGTAAATGCCAAGCCTGACAAATGTTCATTACTTTCAGATGTCAAAGAAAAAATAAACCTACAAAGCACAGCACTACTTTATAATATATGACATAATGCCATTTTAACCTGAGAAAAGTGTATTGCTGATCTGTCTGGATATAAATTAGTCTTCCTGACTCAGCTAAAATACCTCTCTATCATGCTGCCTTTTCATGAAGTGCAAAAAAAAATCTTGAAGGAGGACAATGATAAGAAAAGAAGTCTCACATCTTTCATCTCAGCAACTTCAGTGGGATTCCTTTGTCATCCAGTAACACCAATGCTTAGGTTTGTAGCCAGTGAGTTCAGAAGTACAAGTTGTGTTCACAACACTATGATCAAACTTACCAACAACATGAAGAAAATCCCATCAGTTCTCAGTTGCTTGTTTCCATATGAGGACGTAGACATTTACTTTTTGCATAGTTCTTTCCTAAATGCAAAGCAGTGCAAAAACTACATTGTGTTGGAATTATTTTTTTTTCAAGCTTCATGTTAACTATCTACAATAGAACAAATCTGAGAAAATATAGGGATTATGGACTTCTCTTTTTCATACATAATTGCTGACAATACTGTGCATCTCATCCATCATACTAAGCTATGACTGCATTCAATTAAGTTAATATGGTGTTAATGCAATATGGAAGAGGTAGCACTCATTCATCATATTGTATTATAGCAGTAATGCAGTAGTATTGTATTAGACTGATGTAATAATGTTCTTAATAGAAGGCAATAAAACTATAAACAGAAAACTGTCATTAATACCTGGGATTTTTAAAGGACATTTCTGTTTTGCTTGTAAATCTTTTACTTGCCATGATGCTGCTATAAGAAAGACCCTCTGATAGTGCAGAAGCACTTCAGTATGTGGCATTATGAATGTGCTATTTTTGGCTTTTCAATGAAGGAGCACATCTCACAGAACCTAATAAATCTATGCTTAGAGTTAAAAAGCATATTTTTCTGCTGAAGGCTACTGCAGTAGGCTCTAATACAGTACAGATATATAAAAGGTCATGCCAAGTTCTAAATATTTATTCCCTTTTCTATGACATCAAGACCAACTCCTTTTGCTCTCTATTAGGGAAAAAAAGGAGGGGTTTTTCTTAAACTCTTTAATCATTCTTTTGCATGGGTAAGACATTCTAGGTAACTCAAAAATATTTACATGTTCTGTGATTTCATTTCAAAAAGAAACAGTCTATATGAGTTCACTCATGCTTGTGGTTGTTAAACTCAAGGGATCAAAACCAATTGATTGCTTTCATTATCAAAATACTCTGTAAAGGTGGAACTTTAAATCATGCCTCATTTTTATTCAGAAAGACACAGATTATCCTCACAATCTTTGTTAGTTTAGTTTGGTTTTTGAGTGGTGGGGTTTTTTTTTGTTTTGAATCCAGAGATCAGGTAAATAAATAAAATTTTATTTCATTGTTTTAAGAAACTCTTTCTATCATTACATAATTCTCATATTCCATTTATTCTTAACCTTCCTCCCCCCACACTAGAAATATATATCCCACCTAAATCACATTTCTAGCATAAAATTAAAAAATTTTAGAGTTTCCATAAATCTGTCTAAAGGCTACACTTGTGATATTGAGCTGGTAAGTACTACAGAGAAAAAATATATTTGTCTTGTGACAGCAGATGTTTTCTGAATGTATTTATCACAAAAACATAGAATGGATAAACAGGCAAGACAAAAACATTCAGCAGAATCCTTTGTCTATTCTTGTCACTGGTTGCTAAAGTTCATCTAGCTGGAATACCTCATAATTTCTTATTATGTGAGATATGTTTATTAAAGCAGTTTTTCATATTGATTCAGAAATACCTCAGCTACATGAAGTAGAGACCAAATTCAATGAATTCGGTAGTGCATCCTGTTTTCTGCACCGTCAAAGTAACAGCATCATTATTTCCTCTCTTATCTTCCTATGGAGCAAGTTTGGGAAACAATCTGGAACATCGTCAGTGGTCCTATTATCTGTTAAATCTGCTGAATAAAACATTTTGTAATTGTGAAAAGATGTCTAAAATATTTCATCTAAGATCCTGATTTAAAGGTCCTCAAGGTCACCAGCACATGTGCGTTTTCTGACGTGTGCACTCACACATACATTTTACCTTTTGAGAATTCTTGCACAGAAATCTTCCAGGGTAAGACCAAGGCAAAAAAAAAAAAAAATCCAGCATCCTTGGCCTTGATTCAGAAATGCATTTAAGTTCATGTCTATTCATGGAGGAACCACAAGCATGAATTGGAACTTAAAGAAGTCTTTCCTAAATAGATTTACTATTTGAGTCAAGATTAAATGATATCTGGAATCAGAGCCAAATATATCAATTTGCAGTATACAGACTACCGTGAAATATATGAACTGCATATAAAGTGGGAAAGAAAGTAAATGTAAATGCAAAAGAATATAACACACCTTGACAGAAGTGGGGTTCCACATATATATTTATTTTGATTGGTTAGTGTTAAGAGTAAACTGACAATGAAAAACCTACTGCTATCCCAGCTCCTTTGATGATGGTTGGTTGAGATAGGAGAAAAATAAGATAGATAATTAAACAAATTAATAATAATTTCAAGACCTATAGACTTTGATTTACTTCTTCTGAAGATTCATAGAATTATACTAGCCAGTACTGAAAACTACTAACATTAAAGAAAAACCTTAGGCTTGGGAGTTGTTTTTCTGACAGCTAGAAATAACAGGCAACTTTATAGATAATGAAATTTTGCCCAAATAAACAGAGAAAACTGACCATTCCACAAGGTGATTTCTAGCAGCACATCTATGGACTGACACCCAGTGAGATACTTTATAACCAAAAACAAACCAAAAGAAGTTATGTGACCTGACTGAATTCTAAAAGCACCAGGATGTAATGAGGGGCAGCAGTATTTATAGAGACAACACACACTTCAAATGCCACTGGTTTCTCACTATTGCTGCTCTTTCTCATATATCTTGTGTTGTGAGGGAGATTGGAGATAGCTGTGGAATGAAAGCCATGTTGAGTGAGGATGAGGCCCCAGCAGGTCTTTGAGAAACCTGGTGGAAACCCAGTGCTTTTCAGATTTTTACTTCAGTGTTAGTCTCTGAGAGTATCCTACAGGTTGCATGTTTTGGGGAGGAAGGGTGATATGGACTTGGCAGTGTCAGGTCCAACAAGATCTTAAAGGCCTTTTTGCAACCTAAATGATTATCTGATTCTATCTATTAAAAGAAATAAAATATTACCATCTCAGCTGTGTAACATTTAGATGGTTGATAAGAAAACTAGTTTAATAGACCAAAGAGAAAAGGCTTAATCCAAAAGTGCTTTGGGCTGTACTTAAAATCAAGAGGTTCTCTAAGCAACTCTTTTCTTCTAAACTCTCCTTAATAAACTATTTACAATATCTTAACTTTCATTGTACACACATTTATAAATTCCACATGTTCTCATAGTAAAATAGCATCCTACCATAGTGCAAGGTTTTTATAAAATCACAGGTTTCACTGGAAAGCATTTTCTTTTCTGAAACACACTTCTATTTACTTAACATTCATTTCACAATTCACAGCTTGTAGTTTCTTTATGTGCATGTAGTGTCTAGTGATAAAGTAATGGTAGCTCAGGTGCTATTTATCTTTTTTCTTAATTGCACTGTTTTAAACAAAGAATCTCTACTATGATCCATAGCATTCTATAAAAGCTGCATAAGTACCTTTACAATTAATATTTCCCTGTTATTTTGATCTATGTGATGCTCTTGGATCTCAAACCAAATTCTGTGTGGTTCAGCAGAATATGCTTTAATATGATTTCGATCAGTCCTTCTAATTCAGGTAATACCAGCTCACAGACTTGTTTATTTCAGAGGTACTTCATGCCTTAGATTATATATTTGTATTTTTCTGAATCTGAGTAACGGAACATACACAGAAGAGAAAATTTGCAAAAATTGTTCCCTGCCTCAGACTCAGAATATTATTAACGCAAAAAAAAAAAAAACATGTTTAATAATATAAAAAAATAAGTGTTGTGAATTGTTTTAAAAAAATTTCTTTGCACACAAGAATCACAAAATCCATGCTTATGCTGTATAAATATGAAATAAACCAAATAAATAAATTATTCATCTTTCTATTAGACTCAAATCTCCCATCTCCAGTCTAGCTTCCCTCATGTTTAAGCTTCTTAGATCTCTTCATTTGACTTTTTTTTCCACAATCTGTCAACCATTTTCCTCAGTTGCCCTTTTATTTTTCACTTTCACAATTTGTTCTCTAGTTTGAACAATATTGCTCTTACAGACCTTGAATCAGGAATCTTTCCCAATTCAAGTTCTGATCAAAAAGTGCATTGAAGTCAACTGTAATAATCTTTGGACTGACTCCAACTCCAGGCAGTAATACAGAACAGGGTTAAAGATTAATACAGATGAACATTTCTGCCCAACCTCCACTACACAAGGCATATACTGAACAAAAAACAAACAAACAAAAACAAACCAAACAAAAAAAAAAAAAGCAGTTTTAAGGAAAAATTGCAGCTTTAATGAAGCACAATTTTCCCAAATTCAGGTTGAAATGACAATGACTAAGATGCTTTGTCTAAAACCATGGGGATTATTAATTATAAAAGTTAGAATGAAGAAGAAAAAAGGAATTTCAAAAATCAACAACAGGTTATTTTTGAAATAGATTTGTTTGGATGATTTCTAGCTAAAATTTATTTGTTTTACAGATGCAGTGCAAAATACATTTGTGTCCTACTGAACTAATATAAAACTAATATAAGCCAAGCTTTGTATTTCTACAAGTCTATCACTGCTTTCCTCCTTGCTGTCAGTTTTGAGGGGCTGTTCTACCAGCTGGGATCCATTTTGTCCTTCCTTTTGTGCCCATTTGGAGATTTTTATCTGTGAGTTCTATATTCCTATCTACAACCTCGCATAAAAGACATTCTCCAGTCATTAAATACACTAATCCTTCACATAATTATGTTATGGGTTGTATGTACACCAACAAACAGAAACTGGCAGATGCCAGTACCATAAATGACATTTGAACAATTAAATCTGCAAATACTTGACCATTTCATTTTCTATTACTGCATTCATCTCAGTAATTTCTAAGTATTTAGGAGTCTCTGTGAGCAGCATAAGGTCATAGATTTCTGTTGGAGTTTGTTGGGTTGTAGATTTCTGTTGGAGTGTATATTGAACAACAAGGTAGTACTGTCAAAAATAGTCTATACTATTCTATAGTCTACTATCGTCTACTATAGTCTAGTCTATACTATTCTATAGTCTGCTCTCTATACAGTTCTCTCTGTTGAAGCTGTCTATTCTAGCAGCAGTAAGGTAAACAGACTTCCTAAGTTTATGACAGTTGATATAAACATGACTCCTTTAGTCTCCTAATATGGAAATTCCTCCTTGTCTTGTTTTCCCTCCTGAACTTTCTTCCATGAAACATCATTCCACAGAAATATTACATCATTCACTATGTGTATGTACTTTGCCTTTTCAATACAGTCTTTCTTCCCTTTTCAATTTTATCCCAAGGTCAAGAAAAATTGAAGTGGAAAAAAGCATCTACATAACTCTCACTGCTTCTCTCAGCATGTATATACAAATTATGCAACTATATGCTTGTTTTGGATGGAAAAGAGTTAATTTTCTTCATAGCAGCTCATATGTTGCTATGTTTTAGATCTGTGATGAAAACAGCATTGATGAAACAGGGATGTTTTCATTATTTCCAAGCAGCTCTTATGCAAAGTTAAGGCATTTTATGCTTCTCATTGCATCCCTCCACTGAAGAGATTGGGGGTGCACAAGAATTTAGGAAGTGACACAGCCAGGACAGCAGACCCAACTGATGACAGGGGTATTCCATACCATAAGGCAGCATGCACAGCAGTCAAAGCTGTGGGGAATAAGGAGGAAGGAGGGATGTTCAAGGTTGCAGTATTTGACTTCCCAAGTGTCTGTTATGTGTGATGAAATCCTGCTTTTCTGGAAATGCCTAAATGTGTGCCTGCACGTGGGAATTAGTGAATTAATTTGTCATTTACTTTATTTGTACATGCAGCTTTTGATTTACCTATTAAACTACCTTTATCTCATCACACAATTTTTCTCACTTTTACTCTTATTTTTATTATTTTTATATATTTTATAATATCATATATTACCCTCTACCTTATCCCACTGCAAGGGGTGTGAGCAAGCAGCTGCGTGGGGTTGAGCTGCCTACCAGCAGTCACCCACGACAAAGTTATACCTATACATTATCTGCCTTTTCAACAGTTAGAGTAATGTTGCTGAAAAAAATAGTCTTCCCCATGTGAATTTTTTCCTGGTTTGCCAGGCAGTACTAACATTATGGCATTTGTCAAGAGCTCTTCATTGGCTCACCAGTCCCTACTTGTCACTTAGGAGAAAAGCAGCAAATACTACAGGGCAGTAGTCTTCACTCAGACAGATTCAGTTAATGAAGTAGAAAAACCCATAAAATTTGCAGAAAGCAGTCCCAAAAGACTGGTTGTTGCCAGTTTGTTCTTTTGTTCACTGCCTTTTTTAGCATATTGGACTCTATGCTTGAATGTTGTTCTTGACACGATTAACCCATGGGAACAAGGCTCTGTCAAGTGATGATATTCAAACAAAAAGACATGTAAACATCTGAAATTTGTTTAAAGTGACAAGTAATGATGATACCATATCACATGAAATCTATAACCACGACATGTAGAAGGTGTAAGTAAAGCACCCTTCTCTCTCGCTCTGTCTGTCTCTCAGATACATTTGTTTGTCCATCCCCCATAAATCTATCCATCTATCCATCCAAAACATGTTTATCGTATCATATATCATATCATATCATCACGTGTCTGGTATTTTGATTCTTCTTTCCATCAGTAGACATCAGTCAGCAAATAATTGCTGTTAATAATCTGTATATTTAAGTTTTTTGAATAAGTCTTGTCTGAACAAAACCTATCAGTTTCTTTCCTTTTCATAAGATTTTACTCAAATGTTGTTGTTGTTAAGGATTTGTCTGGTTACTTATTCAGAATTTATGTACTCTTTGGGGATAGACGACATTTTCAGCTGTATGATATACTTGACAATTCAGAGCTGCTGTAACAGGTAATGGTTTCTGAGCCAACAGAAAATTTTACTTCTGAAAAAGTTATTTGTGATTGTTTTCTTTTTCCCCCAGTGTTCATGTTTGCGAATAAATATCCAAGATAATATAGCCATTTTACTAATATGCTAGTATAATATCAAGTATTTTCTATGGCTTTGAACATTTTTTGTAATTTTATGCCATATTTTATGAAATAAAAACTCCCATGAACTCTGCTGATATCTTTAGACAGACATTGGGAAACAATGACAGGGCTCAAACTGAAGTCCTAGACTGAAGGCTTTCCACTGACTTCTAGGATGAAATTTTTTCACCTTTACATTACTTCTTTTAGCTTCATTTTATGCAGAAGTCACAAAGTCCAGGGTTATACTGCCCTCTGAATTACTCTAAGGCAAGGAGACAAGTGGTCCCTAGAGCTCTTCTGATTAAAGGCAGTGTAAGTTAAGTGAAATATGCTGCAATATATTTTAATTTTTGCTAGCAGAGCACAGCATTTCAGTCACTATTCCATGTTTCAACTAACTTGAAGCGCCACTAGTATTACTTCTAGTGAAGTGGGATGAAATAATGGTACAAAACTTGACAGCATAGCTTAGTTATACTTTTCAAACACCTAATACATCCTTTGTGAGACTACTTTGTGCCAAATGTATTTCCCCAAACTTTACATTAAAAAAATTAATAAACTTAAACTGGGCTGGAAATACATAGAAGAAAAATTTTTACAGAGTAGTCTCTAACCAGGCCAGTGCCATGAAAACATTTAAATGCACTTTTAATAGCTTTATTATCAATAACATTCTGGTTGTTAGACCTTAAGACACTTGATTTCGTGTTGTTGGCTGGGTTTTGTTTGTTTTGGTTTTTTTATTTAGTTAAGTGATCGAGTGACTTTTCATTTGGTGCAGCTGCAGTAGAGTACAGAGCCAAGACCCCTGAATAGTTAATGCTCCCTTTTATCCTTTATAATTTTCTTTTACAAGCTAAGGGATTGTTCATTCAAATTCCTCTAATCCTCATAATATCTTGGCCATTATAACAAATCCCAGGTTTTCAGATAGCATCTAATTTCTTATGAATCTCACGAGTACTTCAGGAATCTTGTTAAATGAAAATGGAGACACTACTTTTTGCCTATGATTTCGTTTTTAATTCAGTACTTTAAGTATCAAAATATAGGAGCTATTAGCTGTGGATTCAGTCTCCATACTCTGCATACGGGCTTTTAAATTTTGCAGATATGTGCCATATACTAACGTCCCTAACAAGACGTGACAAACAGTGTTATTTTATTTTATTTATTAAATAAATATTTCTTCCTGGAGAAGATACTTATGAAATAACAAATTCTATTAAAACACAGCATTTAGTGTTATAAGCAACCTTCTTTATTATTTCATTGTACTCACAGGCAGAATCTCAGTAATATTTTTTTAGTAATTTAAACTTACTAATACTTCATACATTTTTTCTCTGCTAACCCCATTAACTGATCCCCTGACAATACCTAAAAGGAAAACTGCACTAGGTCTACTGCAGACAGCACTCTTTATGACCCCAGAGCCATCCATAGGAATTCTTTGTAATACTGAGATATGGCTTATCCTTGCATATTTGTTTTGCACTAAAGAAAGTATTGTGAAATTAATTTTTTGAGGTTTTGTTTGCAGTTGTGTTTCTTTGTGAGTGGGTAGGGACTAAACTTCTGAAGACTATTAAGGAGAGAAATATGATCAATGTGTAGTTCATTGGCATAGGCCACGAGTCACACATAAGAATATTAGGAAAAAGTTTTTCACCCAGAGTGTAGCTGGGCTCTGGAACAGGTTCTTCAGGGAAGTGGTCACAGCACTGAATCTGACAGAGTTCAAGAAGTGTTTGTACAATACTGTCAGGCACGTGGTGTGACTCTTGGGGCTGTCCTGTGCAGGGCCAGGAGCTGCACTTTGATGATCTTTGTGGGTCCCTTCGAACTCAGAATATTCTATCCTGTGATTTAATTTTCTATTTTGAAACTCTGTACTTCTGCTGCCTCTGCTTAATGTCAATGACTACAAGATTTTCAGAGTTTGCCTGCACAGTCCTGGGAATTGAATTCCATGCCATTCCTTGTGTAATTCATGACTAAACTTCTAAACTTGAAGGCCCACAATTAAACTGCTACATAAAAGCAAAGGACTGCAATATTTCAAACACCCTGAGATTATACCCATATGAATCAGGCAGTCCTGGGATCCCACATTCAGAGGTCCCCAGTCTGTAAATGGTCATGCTAAACAGCCCCCTTCTTTTAATTATTACAGGCAGACTTTCCTGCTGTAAAAGAAACAGACACATGGTTCCACTGTCTATAACGTTGTCACCACAGTGAGCCAGTCCTCAGGCATTGCTTTTTGATGAAAGGATAAAGAAACAGTGAATGGCTAAGCAGGGTGAGGTGGTACCTCTGCTTCAGCCATATTTCATTTGATGAGGAAACCAAATGATCCAGGAGACAAGAGACAGCACCGAGGTGTTGGGAACAAGGTGTATTTCCCCAGGTGATTCCTTTTCCTACTTGCCTGTAGGCTTTTCATTCCTGCTCATTCTAGCCTTTCTCTAATCTCTCTGGTCATTACTATTTGTCAGGCTGAAACTTCCAAAGGCATCGGCAGGCAAAGAATCCAAAGGGACAATAGGCCAACACGAATGACACAGTGTGTCCATAGCCCAGATGTGACAGACATGGAGACCTGGTTGTAGTGTCATGGGACAGTATAAGTTAAATGCACAAAGGCATCACAGAATTATACAGAACTTGGGCAAAACACAGGCTTTTTTCCTGTATTTCTGCAGTGAGAAAGGAGTGCTCCCATTTGGGGCTCCTTCTCTGAGCTGTTTTCCATTTGCAGCTAAAAGATCAGGTTTGCAAAAAAAACCCAAAAAAACCAAACAAACAAAACTTTAGGATAAGGAAAGATGTTGCAGTACAACAACATAAATATGGCTTCAGCAACAGGGTAAGAATAAGGTACGGTAGCTATCTTCACATATACTTAGGTGGTGTCAGTGTGGGAAATAAAAGACTTTCTTCCTGGCTTATACATCAAAATAAAGGGCCAGTGTTCCCATTTGAAGTATGATAACAGAACATCTTGAGAGCTACAGAACATCTTGTCATACATCTGGCAAGAGGAAACAGCACAGTGTTTTAAAAGAAGAGATTGGAGAAACTTGCCTTGTAGAGCAAAACCAAAAGCAAAATGAAAAGAAGCAAACAAACAAATAACCCAACAAAAACCACAGTAACACATCAGAAGAAGCAAAAAACAGAAAGAGAGCAGTTCAATCGAAAAGACAATGTTGGTAAATGAGCACCAGCTGGCCCTTAATAATTAAGGTGGGACTTCAGACAAAAAATTTCAAAAAATTTTCAGTCACTTGAATGGTGAAATATCTGGAAAAAATTGCAGCAGAAACAGTGGGAACTACACAGTACAGTAAAAATTTAAAATTAGGCTTGGAATAAATTATAGGGCCACTTACTTCACTGTAGGATGGAATTTGAAGTACCAGCATGTCTGTTTATGACACTAGATGATACGACCCCACAAAGTGTAATTAAATAATGCAATGAGCCTATCAGATGGGATAGCATTTTAATAGTGGCTTTTTGGGGGGATAATACTAACTCTTGCCTTTCTTTTTTTTTTTTTTCTTTGTTGGCTAGGAAGTTCTAAAATTTAAGATTTTTCAGATTCAGACTGTATTTTACTCAGACATTCTTAATAATAATTAAATTAATAAATGCAAATATTTTATTAGTCCTTACATTTTACTCAGTTGAAAATTTTTTTGGAAGAGAAAAGTAGCATGAGGATTTTCTCCAGGAATTATCTGCAAAGCAAGCTACTATTGAGGCTCATCCATATCTGAAACTGGTAAGTCAAATGCGAGGTAATACACCATGTGCTTGAAGAACCTTTCCTAAAAAGTGAGTCATGTAACTAACCAATGGAATAAGAACACAAAAGAAAAATAAAGGAATTTATTTTAGGGTATTTTACTATTCCAAAAAGCAAACTCTGCAGAGAATTCTCATTCAGTCCACACAAAGTTGCATATATTTCAATATAAATCAAACTCCACTGAATGTACATAACCAGCACTGTACACAATTTTGTCAGTATTTCTTTATTGCGATTAGTTTATTTGATAAGAACCTTATAGTTATGTCTAATTTATGTCTAATTTCTACAGTATATAATAACCATCACGTAAATAACCATCATGTAAAAGGCTAATCATATCCCTAAGTTTCTCTTCCTTTCTCATTTAAATTTCAGACACATCTACTTTTTCTCACTCTGTAAATGAGAGCAGTTGAGAAAACTGATTTTAGGCTCTAATAGCATAACCTGACCTTACACACTAAATTCCAGTTCCTAATATAAACTGATCCAGTTCTTTGTACATAATGATCTGCTGCTGTTGTTCTATTGCCGACCAAAGTCATTACATGCATTTTTGCTCATCAAGTTTCATCATTGTATTCATCATTTTGAATACTCAATATACCAAACCTCCAACCTTGATGATTTCATCAAAAACATTCCTTCAGTCCTACTGGTTTTTCAGCAGGGGAAAGCTTTCTCTTCCCTAGAACCGCTTTTTTACTGTCTTTGTAAGTTTTTATGTCTAGGTTTGCATGATCTTAATTTTGTTAATACTTTCCCTGTGTAATATTACGTCAACTATTAAATTGAAACAAAATTATCTCCTATATTTTTCTTCCTTGCAATAGATATATGAAAGAAATTCATGAGGTTTTTGCATATGTTCCTTGAACTGTTCATTTGATTGCAAATTTTCTTGATAATTTCTTCAAAATTCATCCTAAAGATTTGCACATCTGAGCTACACAGGTTTTTATACAATTAGAAAATAGAAAAGATGGGATCTACAGCTTAGAAAATTTGTGTTTGCAACCACTTCTTATTTAATAGATTTATTAAAAATCCTTGCCATTACACTTGCAATTTCCTGTGACAGCTGTCTCCCTATTTAGAAATGGAGATTATCCTTCCTTTCTCCACCTCTGCTCTCCTCACCTCCTAACCTGAACAAATGTCCTCAAGTTTTCTTTTTAAGTAACATGTAATGATTCAGTTTCTACAGACTATTTTAAATTATGTCAACACAGTTTTCAATTTGGCAGGCATAGTTTTGTTCCTACAGGTAAAGCCAAGGATATACACTCACACAAATTGTATCATATATTCTATCATACATTGTATCACACATCTATCTATGTAAATTGTAGGCTTAATCGACTACTAGTACAGAACTGCACCTAAAGTGATTCTTTGGAAAATATGGATCTTAATGACACCATGCAATAGTGAAGAAATAAAACTACTATTTCATAAGAATTATCGTTTTCCCAACATACCTAATGTTTCATTGATTACTAACACGACAATTATTTTCTTCTGTTGCCATAACAGATGGATGATGAGTCAGTCAGATAAGGTAAAAAATCACAAGCAGAAACTCAGACAGGTTTACCTGTCAGAAAGGGTTGTGTAAAATAATCTCACTTAAACCTAGCACACCTGTATTGCACTGAAGTCTTTTTACTAGTGTTCTGGGGTTTGTTTCCTGTTGTCTTAATAGAGACATCCCACTTGTCTGGAAAAAATTTCCTAGAAACTAACAATTTAACACTTCATGTTTTAGAAAAATACAGTAATAAACAAATTCTCTACAAGAGAAGAAATTACAGAAAAGAAGACTTAGCTCTTGCAGAGAACAAAAAATTCACTTTCTGCTGATGGTGTTTATGAACGAAATGCAAACAATCAACATGTCAATAAAGAGGAACCTTCAACACAGCAGAAATTATGGCAAGTTTTCACATCCTCAAAAATTACTATCCCAGTTTAAGTGAGAGGTTGGGGTTCGAAATGATGGGGAATGTCTATAAAGGCAATAATCAGCTTCTTAAGGCCCAGTATTAATTCCAACTGCTTTTATTCCTTGTCAACTCAAAAAGTACTCAGGCTGCAAGATCTTTATAGATTCAGTATTTCATTTATTTCTTCTGTCATAAAAATAGAAAAAATTGGCAAATAAAATATGTTATGCATTGTATGAAATGTAGAAGAGACCAAGAGATGCTAATAGTGGGTGTTTGAGGTAAAATGAATAATAAGAAAACTTCATGAAAAGTGATCCTTGTTCCAGCAGAAAACTACAAACATAATGTGACACACAGATAATATAGAAAATGTTTCACCATTGTTTCTGCCTTTCCAAACTTCCTACCAAAAAATTCTCTGTCAGATTTCTACCAGTTCACACAAGAGCTTCCTGATGGAGCTTTCCTGCCAGAAGATCCTGCTATTGTGATCACTTCAAAACATCTGAATAGGATCATGTGCCAAAAAACCATGTACAAACACTATAAAAGCTTGGAGAGAAACTTTGGAAAATTAGGGAAGAGGAAGGAGAGGGAGAACCAGTTACCATAGCTGAGAATCGATCCCCACCTCCCCCTTCTCCTTCTCACTTTCTTCTGTGCCATTGCGTGCTGCCTACTTGCCTCTGGAGACTGAAACTCTGCCTGCCTGGAGAGAACTGAGACCCACCCCGCCACATGTGTCAGTTATATCCTATCTGTCTACCCTTACCATATTTTTTAGGGGCCAGAAAGTGCTGCTAGATCTGGACCCTGCATGGTCAGTGAACACAGGTCTTGTTGAGTGACAAAACCCACATCCTGGTTGCATTCCAGAGAACTAAAGCATCTAAGACTCCCCCTCTGCAGCTAAGAGATAACATCGAAAAAGTGGCAAAGAAAAAAAGAAAGAAAAAAAAAAGGCACAAACTGCTTCTCTCCCCCCACCACACACACACCCACACCAACTTGGCAAAAAGGTAGTTTTCGGTGGTAACTTTTCTCTGCTTCTAAAAGTAATCTTAGCTTTTCCCAACCTTTTCTTGTTTCTTCTCTTTGCATCCCTTAGCAACTAATAAAATCCAGGTTTTGGTATCAACAGATAACTCGTGTGAATTTTAATTTTGCTCAGGGGAATATTTGAATCTAAAGTTCTTTCTGCAACATTTATGCAGATTTTAACACATAGGCTGAAACATTAGCTTTCATACAGAAATTTGCACAGTTGAACATCATATCTGTATGCTCCTACCTATAGGTATCATAAGTAATAACACCACAAGTCAGCTATTTGTCAGAATCAATCCCTTTTTCTCTCCTCACAGTGAAAGAGAAGTTGAAAGCATCCTACAATAAAGAGAGAAGGTTCAGGAGCTGAACTGCATGTGAGTAATCTCAGTATTAAATGCCTGGTGGTATTCTGCAGAGAAGTTCACTGATGTAACTTATGAACACAGGATGTCAATGAAGGCTGTGTTGCACTTGCCTGAGCCATTGTTGGACCACACTTGAACTAGCTTCTCCGAACTTCTGTCACACAGTTCACATGACACAGGAAGAGAAGCTTTTTAAAAGCCCAGGAGAGAATTTGAATGATATTTTTATTCTTCCATAACAACATAAATTAAATGGTAAGAAAAACATTTCACTTTTCATAAAAGGTGAGCTTTTCTCATAAATTTTGTCCTATTTTCTTTCTTGATCATATCTAATAGTGTAGCAATAGGTAGCACAAAAGGTAAAATATCTTTCCGATCTGCTTTTCTTGTTTTAGAAAAAACAGATGCAGGAAAACATTAGCTTAATATATTCTAGGTACATCATTCTAGGAAAACACTTAGGAGCTAATGAGCATTCATGACATTTCTACTCACAAATATTTCCTTTTTTATGCTGATAAATATTATTAGACAGTAAAACTATCCTTAAATTCACACTTTATACATAACAAATAAATAAAACGAGTATCTTGTAACAGTAACATACTTTTTATAGTTACAATAACTGCTTCATTCATTTATAGCTCTGCCATTTATAACTTGTGCTACCACTGTAGCTTAGAGAATATGGCTTCACCTATAGCTATCAATATTTTCTGGGGTTTTTTTTGTTCTTTTTTCTCATTTTATGAGATGTTACTCTAGTGATTAACCTTTTTTTTTTTTTCCCACGATACTTGATTTAAGCTCTTTACTTCTTTCAGACATGAAGTCAGTCTATCACATGGTGAATGCTTATGAATAACTTCATAATATTTAGTGAAATGACTTTGAGATGCTTTTTTTTGTATTTTAACTTCATAAAACATTACACTTTCCAATTTTCTTAGTTTTCATCCAGATTTCTGTAGACTGAATAATCTTGAGTGTAGATGAAAAAATAAATTTAAAATTCAAAATTTATCTAGGTTGAGAAATACTTCCCTAAAGAAAAGTGTAAGTTTCTTGGAACACTTTTAGTACTATCCATTGTCACAATTGTCTTTTATATGTATCATGGTTAATTTGATTCGCAGAGATTGATTCTCACATACCCTGAGATCATGCCATTGTGCTTTAGCAACGTGAAAGGCTATTGTAGTGAAAATACTTGATAATCACCCTCTGCTTAAGACTCTTTATGCTCCAAGGTCAATGTCAAGGATAGAAGCACAAAAGAAGAAAAAACAGGTCTAGAGCATAGTTCTAAAGGCAACTCACCATATTATGTTGTTATTATTCCTTTTCAATGAATGCAGAGAGAAAACAAGGAAGAAAATTCAACAGAAATGCGAGTAACAATTCAATAAGATATTTTCTATTTAAATAAAGATTAAAAAATACCTCTTCTTTTTGAGTTAGTAATGTACAAATGAAATAAGATGGCAAAAAGAATAACATTTGCCATTAAAAATTCTATAAATTTGATAGATAAGTATGACATCATCGTAAATATGAATTATCTGCAGTTACCATAAAATTATAAGACCTGAGGGTGATAACTTTATGCTTTGGTATCTAAGTGGTAACTGCTGAATCACAGAAGGAAACATCTTGCCTAGCTATAGAACTGATGAATTAAGATACTGCTATCATTATGAATCACATTTTGTCACCTGCTGGACATCTATAAGAACACCATTCCATACACATGCTACTCAGGAAACAGACAAAAATAAACTTTTTAAGAGCCAGAACCTGGTGAAATCTTCAGGAATAGGTGCCACCTAAAAATCTGTACTGTTCTTCCTAACCTGGTAGTCCAAGAGATGTAGTGTCCAGACTGGAAAATCCAATCTTAGTCTAGACCTCGGATCCTGGCCACTTAGTGTGAATACTCAAGGAACTGTCACTGAAGATCTACTAAAAGATGAATAAAACTTTGCCTCTGTTATTTTATGCAATTTTTGTGTTCTCTTTTCCTCTGACCCCCAACACAGTGGAGTTGTTGTGCAGAGCAGTTACTGTATGTCCCCTGCTCCCTTTGCCTTGCTGCCAGGGCGCAGGCAGCTGCTGCATAGGGGAGGTCAGGATGTGGCCACAATCCAGGCAGGCCCCACCACACAGGGAACAACCCAGGGAACCTCAGAACCTCAGCACAGCCAGAGTAGGACTGGGGAATACCACATGAGGTGAGACAGAGTCATCAGCCAGGGATATCCAGTCAGCAAGGCAGTCCTGCTGGAGGCAGGACTGCCTGCCACACAGGTCAGGCTCTGTTAAACCCTGTGGGTCCATGGGCAGGAAACATATGTTGGGAAGACCTGTCTGAGGCTGCTCAGGTCTATGGAGACTTGTTGAAGGCCTTAGGGCTCTGAGACTTGGCTTTGTGGTTAAATAAATCAAGTATTCAGGGTTACTCTATTATTAGAGTAGTCTTTGCTGATTTTTCCCTGAGCAGCATTGACAGAATTCCACTTTTTCGCTGAGATGAAGACATTTTATACTACATTACTCTGACGTATAATTAGTTTTTAATAAAATTTGTGGAAAGGGAGCCCAAAAAGGTGAATCTGTGGTTTTGACTAGCCTTGATAAGTAGTGCCATGAAACTAAGTGTTCTATAGATAACACATATATAGAAATGCACATGTATGCACACATACATAAATGCACAGACACACACACTGAATTTATAAAATTCTTCTAAGGTCATTTTATTCCAAGGTACACTTTAGTGGATTAGATACCTACAGTTTCAGCCTTGTGGAACAGTAGGAAATGAAAAATAAGACAGCTTCTGTTCTCCTTTCACAAAAACTAATAGCTATCCATTGTTAACTTCATTAAGACCAAAATATCTGGACCAACAAAAAACACTTTTGTGGTCAAGTTTCTGAGCAGAGTAACTACAAATATTTCAGTGAACGAGTACAGAGAACATCTAGTGTTTTTTCAATCTGTTTCAGGTTAAAAGACTATAGTCTGTTGTGCCTTAATTAAATCTCTTAATTTGTTTTGATAACTAACTGTATGGACAAGATTTTGGTTTTAGTTTCATAATTGAGATATTCTCTTATGCATTTTGGCTCAGTGATTTCTCACTGTGCTTCATTTACAACTGTGCAGCCTCTAGAGTCTGCAGAAATCAGATGTTCATGCTTCTGTTTCATCATGTGTTGCTTGTAATTAACTTCTATTGTCAAAACCTGTCAGACTCATGACTAACTTTTTGAACCAAAGATAATACTTGACACTTTAAAACTAAAATTAATCCTTCAAGTGATTTCTATTAATCTGGCATAGGACCAAATCCCCAGTAGGTTTAAGTAAGCATAAAGCTGGTGACTAAGTGAAAAGTTGGTAATTTACATCAGCCAAGAATCCAAGCCAAAAGCCTGACAGAACTATTTTGAAAATACGTGGTTGGTTTGAAGCATCTAGACTGTTATTTTGAAACATACATGTTACACACATTCTGTAATTAAAATCTATATAGTAATAATACATAGGGTAATACATTTTTGTTTCCCTGACTTACTCTGAATATCTTACACACAAAACAGACTTTTAATTCAGTTGTTTATGTTAAAGTGGAAATCTGTGGATTTAAGTCTTCTGGGTCCAGAAATTATCTATTTGTTAATTGCAGCCACCCATGTTTGTAGGGCTGGGTCCAACTCCAACTGGTTGAACACAAAGTGTTACACTTGAAAAGCTCAACTATCCTTAATGAAGGGCTGTTCACTGGGCATCTCTGTGATAGAAAAGCAGAACTTCTCCAGCCTGATGTAAAGCTGACATCACCTCTACCTGCTGGGTTTTTTTGTTTTTGTTTTTTGATTTATTTTGTGTGTATGTGTGTGTGTGTGTGTGTGAGACAGGGTGGAGGGGTGTTTTTTTTTGGGTTTTTGTTTTTATTTTTTTTGTTTGGTTTTTTTTTTTGCTACTGTGACCTTAAAATGTCTCATCTATGTCCTAGAGAAAAGAAGCAGTAACTTTCTCTGCTTATAATGTGACATCTGGTGCACAAAAGAGAGTGGTAACAAAATGACCTTTAATTTTTTTTTTTCTTCCAGTAATAGGTTTTTTTGGGGGGAAAAGAGGTTTGCACCATCTGTCAAAAGTGTTTCCTACCTAATTTTAAGACTACCAGTAATTGTTAATAAAATGTACTTATTATGATCAAGCTGTTCTATTTCCCTTATTAGGTGGTAAAAAAAATGGAATAAAAATAAGGAGGCATATAAAATTTCTTCCATTTTAAATTTATATGTATATATATTTATACATATACATATATATACATATATATATATATATATATACCCAGGCAGCTGGGCTAATGATGACAGGAAATATTGGTAATATCTCTTCATCAAAATTATCTGATCAACAACTACGGGGTAATCCCTGCTTTTGAATATTTCCAAGAGATTTGTGTAAGTCTGTGATTGAAATCTCTCCAGCACTGCCTGAGAATGAGGAAAAAAGTGTTTAAGCACTGATTCTGGATTGCAGGTAATCCATGTCAGCTGTTATGTAGAGGGAGAAGAAAAAGTCAATTAGAAAATCAAAGGCAAAGGATACCACACATAGATAAGATCAAGAAGCAAAGGCATATTTCAAAATGTTGCTTGCTTCAGAATTCCCCACAACAGTCTTTCATCTAAACTTCTTTGCTGTGGGAATTCTCTTGATTTGAGATTTCTGCTTATTTGTAGCAGATACTTACAATAGGCTTGAAGCTCTTAAAGAGACAGAGCAACAACTGTGATGGAAAAGTAAACAATTAAGGTCAACACACTATGCAATACTTAAAAGAGTTTTGTGGAGAGCATTATTGAGGTTTAACTCTATAGGAGATGAACAGCAATTCTGTGAAGCAAATTCTTCAAATGATTACTGGCCTTCATAAGCATAAATATGATATATTTTTAACATGACATTTTAGAATTATGCTGGGAGAAAGGGGAGTATGATTAGGTACTCCCAAAGCTAAGACTAACAGAGAGATTTTTAGCAAAATGTTGAAATGGTTTAAATGACACCATCCTTGCCTACTAAATTCAAGCAACTTTTTCTACTAATTGATGGGTTTTGTACTGTACATTAGAATCCTGGTTGGAGAACAAAGCATGTTAGAGACAGTAGTCCAAGCTCTTTGTTCTAGAAAGGTCATTTTTATAAATCAGAGAGCTCTTCAAACTACATGGAATTAATTATAAAAAGGGGTTTTTTTCATATTTTTAAATCCAAACATCTTTCCATTGTAGGTAATGACAGGCTTTGAAATCTTGTTTACCGTAGGGATAAATCTGTTAATTAAGCACTTGGCTGAGGCACTGATCTTTTGAAATACACAGTATTTCTATAGGATAGATGATGATCACTTATATAGACAAAGATATAAATTGAAAAGTATCTTTTCAGCTTGCTGCTGTTGTTTGTTTTTTTTTTCCCCCAGATTGCTTTGTATTATATTCCATAATAATTTGTGAATACAGAAATGAATTCTTCAGGTTGTGGTGATTTCTTTACACACTGAAACACTGAAACACATTGCCAAAATGTAGGTATACAGAAAAACTGGTATCTCTGAGTAAATCAGGCCTGAAAACATGCCATGTTTCACACATCATCATTAGGCACATATATTTCTAGAGAGATTGCTTTTCCGCAACAACCAGTCTGCTCAGAAGCCTCTGCATTTTTCTGCTTTTGCATTTTCTATGTCTGCTTTAGCACTTTTTCCAGCTATACCCCTGAAGCGTTAACTTACTTTGTATCCTCCCCTTCCTCTGTATTTATCTCACTTGAAGCAGCTGTGATAGTTGCAGTCACCCTACAAGTGAAATGGCAGGCAGACTCCTCTGAGACTGCATTACCACTCTGCAAGCAGCTGCTAGGGGAAAACAAACACACAGTGCACTCTATATATCTTTTCCCAGAGTCTCAGAATATTTTCTGTGTGATAGCCCCTTTTCCAGCTGGCTTGAAAACTGGAAGTCCCAAGGCAGCTCCAATAACTATACTTGTGGGCTGATGGACCTATTCATTGGACTATTAGAAGATGCATTAATTTCTTTGACCAAGTGTTAGAAATTATAATAAATCTGACTGAGGCTACATCTGATAGTGATTTGTGAAACCTCTCATTTTGAACATATTAATCTAAACTGCATCTGATAAAAAAAAAGGAGGTAGGAGAAGTAAAGCCATCTTTACTAAAGACAATATTAATATTTCACCACAAACATTCTGCTTCTAGACAAAATATAATTCAAAGTACACACACACAGGAACACACACATGCCTGTATAGAAAATTGTATCTCACAAGAGCTCACAAAGACTTTGTTTTGTCAGTTTTACTTCATAAGAGAGAATAATTGTGCATAATATTGCTAAATAAGTTGTTTTCATTCTGGGAAGTTAACTACTCAATTTCTATGTTTGAAGCAGAATATCAACTATGGACTCCAGGGGGATGTTGTCTGCTTCTTTTCATCTTCAGCAGATGAATCTTGCCTATGGTGCTTGATTCATGACTCAAGGGAATATAAAATGCTACTATAAAATAAAAGATATCTACAATGAAAATACAGTTATAGATTATTGCACAGAACTGTGATGCTCTTCAGAGGGCTTTATAGAATAGAATCTTCAAATTCCATCTTTTCTTTCTGCAATGAAAAGCAAACTCATAAGACTTTTAGTTGACTTATAAAAGAATCAATCATATTTGGAAAGTTTGTGTATGGGCTTTTGTTCCTTTAACTTTATGCTTCTGAGAAACAGATCCTCAGATCATTTTAAGTAATTTAGCTGGGAGTGGAAAAATATAAGGCAGGATTACAAAACCAGAAAAACTGATCAGATTTCAAATTCAGATCTAAGGTCTTGTTCCTTTGTCTAGCCAAAGATGTTTCTGAGGAAGACTACAGTAGCCTGTAGTGGACAGCATAAGATATCCTGTCCCTGCCTTTAGTCTCAATCCACTGTAAAATTAGACATTTAAGCCTGAAAATTGTCAGAAGATAGGACATTTAAATAAGAAAATTTATCTATCCTCGCCAAATAATGGTACTTGTATTGTAATTAACTCTGTAGACAGTCCCTTATTATTTTTACAAATATCTTGTCACCAGTTTCTTTGTTCTACTTATTTTCTCTGGCAACTACTTTTTTTTTTTTAATTATTTTTTATTTATTTTCTCTTTGTTTTTCAGGTCCATCATGTGATCCCATTGCTCTTACATCATTACAAATGAGAGCAATCAATGTCTGCCTTTCACAGCTGCAGGTATTTTTGAATCATATTCTTTTTATACACTTATTTCCTTGGCTAAGTGACCCTAATCTTTTGTCTTCATTTTCATATGAGTGTTTTGTCAATTTCTAGCTAACCTCTATTAGCCACCTCTGGTGTGGCAATGATTTTCTTAATATAGGACGATTGGGCCTCAAACCTATATTACAGGTGAAATCTCATTATCATTTCATTTAGTGTTACTGCAGCCATTTCCCTATTATTGACCTCTGTTTTCCACATGCTCATTTTCACACAGCAAACACTAAGGGCTTTTTGCTGTTGTTTGTCAGTGAGGCCCTGCTTTTCTATTTGGAGCAGATGAGTAGATTGATATGCAATACTTCAAATTTAGAAATTTGAAGTTTTTTCTCCTTTGTATGTTATTCTCCTTTTGTTTTGAGATTTGAAGACAGAAAAAACTATCACTGTAATGTTACTTAATTGCAGGAGCCCTGCTTCAGTCAGCCTTATGGCACACTAACAGCTCCGTCTCAGAAGTCAAGCTAAGCACAATGTATTGTAGGTCTTCTGTCCAGAGTCTATCTCAACAACAAGCTGCATCCAGAGGGACAAGGTCTGGTCAACACAAATCTGTAGAGTTTGTAGCAATCCCTAAAGCAAGGGGATTTTTTTATTTCTTTTTTAAATTTTGACAAAGTCATCCATAATTCTTGAAGTCAGATGAGAGAATAATTTACTCTTAGACTAAGAATACAATGAAGCCTCTAAAATTCTCTTACACTGAGGTTGTGACTGTGAACCAGAGGAGGAGAGAATTTTGTGACCCATCCTTGGAAAGATCCAGGAATCCAAACTCCCTTAAAATGTCTGGTTTCAAAAAATATTGCTGCTCTCTTTTTCCTGCTGTGTGTGACCAGAATTTAATTGCCATGCTTAGTATAGGTAAGGTCAGCAGATGCACCACTTAACTGTTACAATATAGGGGGAATAGGTTTTCTACATCTGTCACAGTAACCCAGGTTACCTCTCTGGCAAGACAGCACTGGCAGCACCAGAAAAACTGAAGACAGGCTGTTTGCTTACTGTCTTTTACCTCCTCACGCCAGTCACTGCAGTTCCTAATCCTGTCCACTGGCTTGATACAGCAGCAGCAGCTACACTGTCTCCTTCACCTGTGCCAGAAGCACAGATATCATTAAGGTCAATACACAACATAAGCTCCTGAAACAACTGTTATCTGATTTATTTAACTTGGGGAGTGGTAGAGGGAGAATTTAGGGCAGAGCTAAATGAAATTTTTGTGCACTTATATGCAGGATTTCTAGAAAGGAGTGGAGGGGAGATGTAAACAGACCAGAATTTGGGACCAAATCTGAAAAATAGGAAAAAAAAAATAAAAAAGAGCAAAATAAGTATATACATTTACATTTCTCCTTAACATTAAGATCTCAAAGTGAAACTCCAGTGAAACATATGTATATATACATACAAATATTCATAAAAAAATCAGCAGTTATTTATTATGTAGTGGGTTTGTTTGCTTAGGAAGTGTCTCTAGCATGCTTGAACTCCACAGCTCATTCCACGCAGATAATTTATAACTTGTATACCTTTGCATATGTCCAATAGTGTTTACAGGAAAAAAAGAGAGAGACCTTAAGGTTTTTGAGGCAGAACATGATTTGTTTTCTGTTCCTGCATTGTTTGACAGGTATAAACTGAGTTCATATAATTTTCATTTTATGAATAATGAAATCATAACTATAAGTCCATGGCGGAAGTTTATTTTTTAAATAAATTTGGCTAACGATATACAAACGGCATGAATTATCAACAAAAATAATAGTTATTATACTTGGAGTATACTGAATAATGAGAGTAAGAGCAATCCTTTTTCCTAAAGTGATGTCTTCGAGTCAAGACTGATAAAGAAAGTTATAATTAAAGACAAGTGAATGATGTGGAGTTTTAAACATCCCCTTATACTAATACAAGACAGTCTTTCAAGCCTAGTCAATCACAATGAAACATGATAACACCAGTAGCTATTATGACAAAAGAACATCTACATGGTAATTATTTGCCTTCCAAACTTACTAGGTTGTTATCAAGAAAATTGTGATGTAAATCTAGGAAACACAAACCTGCTATTTTCCCAAAGTGTTATTCAGAGATGTATTTATTTAGACAGATGTTATTAAACTGTCTGTCCCCATGCCAAAAATTAGCAAGCTAACAGGAAAACTACAAAACACCTTTACATAGCCTCGGTTACTGTCAGGCTATCACCAAACAAATAAAGCAGGCTATTTAAAATAGCTACTACTGCAGCTCAGCCATGGTCCATGGGTTTTGGAACTTATCCAGTGTTCCTCATGGCAGTCAGTATCACAGTTCAGTCCCATAGTCTTACAAAAGAAAAAAGACCATGTAGATATTTATCATATACATGTTCTTTGATCTGCACAAACCCAAGATAATTGTAAAACTAATTCTAAAGCCACACTTCTATGTTCTTAGCAAGTAAGACTGTTGAAAGTATGGATATCAGTTGGAGCTCAAGAATTGCTAGATGTATATTTAATGCCCAGCTGAATGTCTACTCAAAACTCATAGACTTTGTTATAGTTACAAACTTGTGCAAAAGATGCAAGATCAAACATTTGTGGGTTCAGTATCAATACTGTTGACTCAAAAGACTCCTAAAAATGTCTGCTAAAATACAGTTTTTTCCCACCATAATATTTTATGAATGTTAAGAAAGTTATCATCACCTTTTCTTTACAACTTTAAAGGATAAGTAGCATGGTGATTCACAGATCATCAGAAAGTTTAATACACTCTGAATTAAATATGCACAAACAACAGATTTATACAAGGAAATTATTAAAAACTATTTTCTTCTCTAACAGAAATTTTATAATAGGTTTGCTTTTCAATATAATTTATAGAGAAAAATATATTGTCTCGGTCAATGTAGATGATCAGGTGGCTGAATCTTGCAGGTCAACAAGCCCTTGCCAACCCTGCTTGCAGTCAGGGCTTGGACTTTTGTGATTTCTCCCAATAAATGAGAACTGTTGGGAAGAGATTGAATTCAACTGAAAAAAAAAAAAAGTCAAGTCAATCTCAACAAGCAGGAGACATTAACTGAACCTCGGTGGAGATGAAGTTCTGCATCAGAGGCTGGATAAAAACATGTGGCAATACAAGCTGAGCTCTGCCTAGCTAAGCAGAAGTTGGGCAGTAAAGGACAAGGGGATCCTGGTAAATGTGAAGTAAAACATAAGCCAGCTGTGTGCCCTTGTAGCAGGAAGGTTAACAACTTAATGGGCTGCATTAGTAAAACTGCACCCAATAGGCTAAAAGAAGGAATTAATCCTTTCTATGTTGCACTTATGAGACTACATCTGGAGCCCCATTGGCAGATTTGGTACTCTCACCACCCATTATAAGAAACAGAAAATGGAGAGAGCTCAGTTCATGGCCACCTGGATGTTTAGAGCTGGAGAAAGTGATGTACAATGAGGGGGTGAGGGAGTTGCATTTGCTGGGTATGGAACGGCTCAGGCTTAGGAGAAACTTAGTGCCATCTTCAAATGGCTACAGGACAGGTACAGAGAAGACAGAGACTTTATTCCCAAACTGCACAGTGACGGGATGAAAGACAACAGCTGTCTTTTGCAGCAAGGGAAAATCTTACCTGACACATGGAAAAAATTCATCATCCATGAGTGGTGAAACACTGAACAGGTGCCCAGAGCAGCTCTGAAACTCAGAAAGCTGAAACTCTGAAACCTTAATCATTAGGGATATTGAAACTCAGCTGGACAAGACCCTTTAGTTAGCCCAGTTTCAAACAAGTGCTTTGATCATGTGACCCCAGAAACTCTTTTCCAGTCTAAATTTGTATAACAATAGCAGCTAAAAAATAGGTATAATTTGACAGAGGGGATGAGGAGAAGAGCCACGTAACTGGCATACTTGAAAGGAATGATACAAAATCTTATTTATTTTCTTCTCCCCGTAGGATTAAAATTATGTGTAAACAAACTCCTTGTCACTGGATTTTATTTAAGTCATTGTTTATAGCTCTTAACTAGCCATCAGCAACTCTTCACATTTAATTAGTTCCCTTGTTCTTGTCATGCAACCAAATTACAATCTTCACCAAATATTTTTTTTTTCTTTTATTTGGAAATTCTAATAGGTGGAAAGTTTCCATTCTAGCAGGTCCCAACAATAATTGTACAAAACTAAAATTTAAATCACTTATTTTTACTGTTTTAATTACCAGATAATTGTTAGCATTTGATCCAAGCAGAACTCTGTCTGGAGTCAATGGGCAAGCCTTATAAATTATAGAGCTCTTGTTCAGGGACTGTGTGTTCACTGATTGTTAGAGAGGGATCATGAATAACTAGCTAATAAATATCAAATTCTTACACAGAAAAATGAAATTGTTTTCATGTTTATTTCCATGTTTACTCTTTGACAGGTCGTTCTAGTCTTGTAGCCCTAAAGCAATACAAAACCAAAATAAGAATATGCCTGTGCATTGTGTAGAGTCCTTCAATGGAGTATTCAAGTTGGAAACTATGAACCAGCTGGCAAGTACTAAACTGCATTAAGCATTTACTTGCATTTGCAAGTTTTGGTTTTTTACTTTTGTGCCTCTGTAAGCCTGTTACGCCATGGAGACAGCAGACTCCACAATGTATCGTGGAGGTGTGTTATGGAGGTGCCTGCATGGCCTTCCCTGAAATTCTGAAGTTTGCTAGAGGCATATGTACTGTCATTGACAGCTGCCCCATGTCACCAGTGTGAGTGTCCCTCCCTGGCCACCAACTGGGTTATCCATGGGCTCTGCCATCCACAATATCTGGTGTCTGGAAATGTGGCACCTAAGCTGTGAAGGCTCAATTAATGTGTGAGGGCACTTGCCTGTAACTGTGTGTGTTATTGTAAGTGTTAAGCTAGATACCGTTTGCATACAACTAAAGCTTCACTATCAAGATTAGAAGCTAGATACTGTTTGCATGCAACTAAAGCTTCACTATCAAGATTAGAAATTGTAGTAGCTACTGGTTTTGCTTGGAAAAGGGATAGTACAACTCAGTATTTTTTGTGGAGATTCAAACAACAATTTCTGTTCAAACTGAACATTTGATTTCAGAGCTTTAATTACTCTGTGACATGCAGACATCAAGGGCAAGGAACTTATCAGATGGCTTAATGAATCCAGATAGCACTGTGCAATTTAAGAGTCAAAAGCAATATAAATGCATTTGTTTAGCACAATACTGGAGTGAGGACAGTGTCAGACCGCTCATCATACTGAAACCTTTTAACCAGTTCCAGGCTAACTAGGTAGGGCCATTACTGCTAAACCAGGAGTCTATAAAATCACTTTTCTAACCTGCAGTGCAAAGATACTTCTACAATATTAAAAAAAAACCAAACCAATCAACCAAACAACAAAAAAGCAAACAAACAAAAAACAGACAAACAAAACTCACCCCAAATCCCACATGCCTGAATATTTATTTTTCTTTAATTTTGAGGATAATTTCTCTTTTCTGAATGGGCACATTTACACCAAATTTCACATAATGTTTCCCTCTCTTAGAATTTCCTCTACCCAATAAATTTTGCTGAGCAAGACAGGTTGCTGCCAAACTAACACTGAACATTGATTGCACTGACAAGCAAATTTCTCTGTGTAAAGCCAGAAGAAATTACTTCAGGTAGATGACTTAGATGAAGAGATTGTGGGAATTCAGCTTAGATCCGGGACAAATCTGAAGGACTTCATAAATCCTGGTTGGCTTGATTCCTTGTTGTGATTACACATTTATAGCTTTTTCTCCAGATTGCCCTTAGTTTTGTTTGTTTATGCTAATGAGTCCTCTTATTTGTGCATGAGATTTTATTTCACTGGCACAGGATACCATTATGAAATCCAGGTCCACATGAAGCACTTGGTGAAGAAAATTATCTAAGTAACAAGTCCATTCACACATTTGGTGAATAATGATTATATATCAAAACTCAATGCACTGATACGTTGTGTTATGGGCATTTTGCAAAATACACATACAGAGTAAGAGAAAAAGAAAAGATGAAAAAATATCTTAAGTATTTGCATATACAGAATTTTATGGATTTTTTTCCCATTTAGAAACAGTCATTTTCTCATAACAGTTTCTAAGTTCATGTGGCAACTCTGGATATTGACAATATTTATTGTTGGTAGGTTCAGGTTTTATATGTCTATGAACACAAAAAAAGAAAGATATCTCTTCCTGCATGAGTGCAGAATATGCTTATTGCAATTGACCCAATTTGTTAGAGAAAATGTGCTCTGTGTGCTGTATTCTTTATATTCACTAGGGTTAGCAGTGTCAGAAGGGTGCAAATACAAAAGAGGGGAAAGTATTTATAACACAAGATAACAGTAATAATAATAATAATAATAGAATTATAATCTGGGCATCAGTGAAAATATCTTGGCATAGAATATTCACCTACAGTGAGTTTTGGAAACCATATCGTCTAGCAAATTTTAAAAACAGGTAACAGAAGAAAAGACATATTGGTAACTACAAGGTAGCAAATATTCAGTAAATATTACTTCAGGAAAAAACTTGTTTGTAGGAAGAAATCACTAGATCCTTTTCATCTCTGAATTTCAGTTTCCTAAACATGAAGACCTATTAGGTTGTTTTCTGCAAATCCTGGCAGAAATAGGCTAGAGAAATTAACATTTTTCAGATGTACTTTTGACACATACTTTCCAAGCTGGTGAAAAAGACTGTGGGAGATGAACTGGAACTTGACAATTGCAGTGTAACTGTCAAGATCTAATCAAAAAGCACTGTATACACTAATGGCTGTGAACTGCACTCCTCAGAGCAGCTTCAGCCAGTCTGCACTGATAACAGAGCAGGTCCCCCTCAGTGATGACACTGTGCTTAATTTATTGAGCATTGACCACATGTAATAGGTTACCACTATCACCCACAATAGTGAAATCAAAACATCTAGGCTGACACAGACAGATTTGTATCCCCATTTCCCCCCTTTATAAATAGCAGCCAAAAGAGCTATAAACAGCTGTCAACATGAATCTTATTCATCTGTCCAACTGCTAGCACTTTTCATGCCACTGAATATCTAAATGGGCAAGTCCTGCTCCCATGAAGCATTTACAAGAATTTAAAAAGGTTGTCATTCTGACACTTTAGATCAGAACATACCTGTTATTTCGACTGTGTGCATTAGTGCTTGTGCTTGTGTATGTATTTAGCCCTATATAGATATAAACACAGGTAGACATTTTACGTTACTCAGCTTTCCTTAAGTTTCTGTTCAGTGAATAGATTATTAACTGGTCCCTGGCCATAGCAAAATATTATGACCAACTTGCAAAATATTATGACCAACTTACAAAATCAAGAAAACTAAGATTTAAGGAATAAATGCTTATGGACTATTAACCAGTGCTTTCCAACAGCACCTGTCTCAACATTAAGATGGAAAGAAGTAGAAGAGATTTTTATTTTTTTTAACCTTATTTTACTCATTTACATATTGAACAAATGGACAGCAGAAAGACCGAGGTCTCCAATTATCAAGGTACCAATTTTGTTTCCACCAAAATCCACAAGAATAGAAGTAAAAGGACAGAAGAACACAGGGACTCCTTTAAAGTGTGGACAACTGTATATTTACTCTTTCGAGTTTATTTATTTATTTTCTATCAAAAAAACCAAACATATTCAAGAGCCCCTGCATTCCAATTCCTGATACTTAGTTAAGGATATCACATTTGCAATAGACCGTGAAGATTTCAAAAATTGGATGGTTAAAATCTTTTATGCTGTGCAAGGAAGTCAATGGGAAACTTCTTCTTCTTCTTCTTCCTCCAGCTGGGTTGTCTGACAGTGAGGACGGGATCAGAGCTGTCTTTACAGAACTTTCAACAACCTTTGCTTCCTCCTCATGATTCTGTGTGTCTTGGACATTAGGCTACAGAGGGACTTACATTCAAAGGAAAATGTGGCAAAACCTCTTTCTTATCTGAGGAGTCTCGGATGGTAAGTCCCCTTTATGTGACAGTATAATGCTCATGCAATGTAGTCCATGCTCGGGTGGCTGAAGAAACTAAGGTGTACTTTTTAAAGATACAGAGCCTTCAACTCAGTGAGTTTATTATTAAATATGTTTGAACTGGACTCTGTTCATTCAAGCATATGTAGATGAGTTTGCATGGACAGCCACAGCCTAGCAAACAGCTAAAGCAGAGGTGGGACACTAAGATTTGGGTAACACCTTCAAATTCACTGTGATATAGGCAAGAGGGATCTTTTTTGCCTACATGTTACTGCATAAAATGAAGGTTAGGGGTGCAAAGGAAATTGTTTTAATTTCAAAGTGTGGCTGAGAGGTTTGCAGAGTATGAAAAGAATACCTGGGTATTATACTTCACCGCTTGTACAAAATAATGGTATGTCTAATTACTGAGGAGCTTACAAAACTACATTTATGGTAGAGATTCAAATAGAAAGGGTAAAGGGATATAAAGCTGTGGTAAATTTGTCGGGCAAAAATTTTTGCTAGTGCCGTGACTATAAAACCAGGCTTTAGTGTCATTGCTCAGAATCCTTTTAATGAGGCTACAGAAGTGCTCCTTTTCAAACTGTACTGTGACAGTGCAATTGTTTAACCTCATCAGCACAAGATCCAAAGAAAGGCAACCTTGGTAAAAAGGGTGACTATGAAGAGAAGGTTCTAGGCAAGTTTAAACACACCTGTTTTTAAAACATAATCCATTACAAATGCTTAAAGGCAGGCAGGTGTTATGGATGGGTCATTTGATTCACATGGAACATGTACTGTTACTGGAATTGTTGGATAACTGCAACAAAATTAAATCACAATATTTGCCTGTCACCACAGCCAGAATGCAATATCCTTACCCTCCAATCCTTACAGTATTGTCAATGTAGTTACCTTTTTGTGTCTGATTGTGCATTGCTAAATTATTTTAAGTTTTTTCTTGCTATGAAACATCAAATGTAAGATGTTATTTCTTATTGTATGATTACTTAATTGTCAGGCATAGAACTGTATTAGCTTTTTTGTAAATTTAACTGATATTTTTCTCCATAATGGTGCTAACATTTTAAAGAGAATTTTAAGATAAGCTGCAGTTTCAGCCATGGTTCATCTGGTTATAGAGCTACACTGATAATAATGTGAAAGGGACCAAGAATTAAATGCTAGACTCTGAGCATCTACATGTCACAGGAACTCTGTGCAGATGTAGGATCTAAGAACAATCTTGTTTCCTCTGATAACATGAAGAAAGGCCTGACGATTAAATGTCTCAAGTCTTCACTTGTAGTTGCTACTGTAATGTAAAAATTAAGATTAACTTCAAAGAAGTATTTAAACCTTTTTACAGTGTGAGTAGTCATCCTTTGAACATAGTGCAGCTAATCATTTGCTTAAAGGTAGAAACGTCTTAAATGCCTTGAAACAATGGAAATTAATTAATTCAAAGTTTATTAGTTAAATAAATTGAACAGAATTGCTTACAGAAGCATTGATGATAGTAATGGTAGGACTGGACAGATATGTCCTGATTCACCAAATTAGACTCAGGCAGCAAACTGTGCTGTGGATCGAGGTAAGACAAAGATGCCCACACTCTTGGGAATGAAAGTGAACTCACCACTCACTCCTATGGAATTTCTTCCCCTTTTCTGTATGGGTCTCCATATGGAGGACTGAGTCTTTAACTACAGAGAAACTCCACAGACTTTCTCCTCTTGAGAGCACATGAGAGATCAGTCAACTGCAACCCAGGAGCAGAGAAGAAGCCTTGGTGCTTGTCACTTGTTACTGCATGCATATTTCAGCATAGAGGAGAAACTGCAAGGGCACATATGTGATACAAGTGTCAAAATAGTGTGACTAAGGCTCAAGGCACAAGACTTGACAGTTTTCACATGAATAATCTGGAAGTGGGTATGATGAAACAATTAGATGATGGCATACAAAGAGACAAGATTTCTCAATACTAGTTTTCAGTAGAGATGGTGAATCCATGACTTCTGGAGAGATTTTCAGATAGAATAATATGTCAGTGTGATGTAAATTTAAAAAGAATATTAGAAACACCTAAACAATTGTAAAATGCTGTAATGCTGTTGTTACTATTCCAGATGACTACTATATTGCCTTTGCATGGCAAAGTTTTGGTAGTGGGGGGCTACAGAGGTGATTTCTGTGAGAAACTGCCAGAGGTGATTTCTGCCAGAAACATGCTCAGCAGAGCCAATGTGAGACAGCTCCAAGAGGGACCCACTGCTGGCCAAGGCCCAGCCCATCAGCAACAGTTGTAGCACCTCTGGGATAACAGATTTAAGAAGAGGACAAAACTGCTGTGCAATAATTGCAGCTGGACAAGTGCGAATATGTGAGAGAAATAGCTCTGCGAACACCACCTCCTTCTTCACCTTCAGCGAAGGGAGGGGAAGGAGGTGCTTCAGGCACCAGGCCAGGGATTCCCCTGCAGACTGTGGTGAGACTGGCTACTGCCTGCAGCCTATGGAGGTCCACAGTGGAGCAGAAATCCACCCACAGCCTTTGGAGGTCCCCATGCCAGAAGGAGGCTGTGATGCTGTGGGAGTCACATGCTGGAGTAGGCTTCTGGCAGGATCTGTGGACCCGTGGAGAGAGGAGCCCACACTGGATCAGGTTTGCTGGCAGAACTTGTGACCCTGTGGGGGACCCACACTGGAGCAGCCTGTTCCTGAAGGACTGCACCCTATGGAAGGGACCCACATTGGAGCACTTTTTGAAGAACTGCAGCCTGTGTGAAGGAGAACATGAACTTCATGTTAGAGAAATTCATGGAGGACTGTCACCCATGAGAGGGACCTCATGCTGGAGCAAAGGAAGAGTGCGAGGAGTCCTGCCCCTGAGAAGGAAGAAGCATCAGAGACAACGTGTGATGAGCTGACCGATATCCTCACTCCATGTCCATCTGTGCCATTAGCGGAGAGGAGGGAGATAAAATTGTTGGTAAAGTTAAACTCAGGAAGAAAGGAGGAATGGGGGGAAGGTATTTTTTAAGATTTGGTTTTAGTGTTCATCACCCTTCTCTGATTTGATTGTCTATAAACTAAACTGATTTCCCCTGTTTTGTCCATGACAGTAACTGGTGAGTGATCTCTCCCTGTCCTTATCTCAACTCATGAGCCTTTCATATTTTTTCTCCCTGGTCCATCTGAGGAGAGGAGTGACACACTGGCTTTGTGGGACACTGGGTTCCCACCACGAGTCAACTCACCACATCTATATATGCAAATATGTCATATTGCTACATTTTCCTTAATTATTCCTCCTTGAAAATTATTTGCAGTCCAAAGGGAACATATAAGAGGTTAAAATTTTCACAGAAACTATGAAATCCATTTTCTACTAACTTTACAGTTACCTTCTGCCAGATGGATTTTTCACTGTTACTGCACACATTGACAAGTGAAAACTTTGTCATTTTCTGAAAATGCTGATGTGAGCCCTCCTACTTAGACTGAAACCTGTGTATGAAGTTGCTTTTCTTGCATCTTTAAAATCAATTTCTTGCCTACCAGTTGTGAAAAAGACAACATATATGAAATATGCACTACAATATAGTGTTTAGCATTCCTATAAAAATGTTCTCAATTTCCATGTTTTTTCAGTCTCTATTAGAGTGAAGTAGTGAACTGACACTTCTTCTTAGAGGGAGAGAGCTCTCAGTCCCAGAATGGCAATTAAGACTCTTAGCAAGTTGGTATTAAGGGCATTCAGTGGGCATGTGGGAGTCCCCAGTTCAGTTTGTTTGCTCAGCAGTCATCTGAATAAAACAACATTGGGTGCTAAACATACTCTCTAATTTCCCAGATACAATACTAGAGTATTATTCTGTAGACCAATAAAAGAATTGTCCAGAAGTGGATTATCTCCAACAAGGATGACTAAACTTTTAAAACTCTTGGAGACTAAAGAGTGACCTGAACTTGGCAGAGTGGTGACCAGTACTTCCATCCTTCTGTCTCCTGAGAAAGTACCTTGCAAGTCACTCCATAATCCAAAATGTACTTCATAAAGTAACATATTTAATTAAAATATTCCTATCTCAGTCCAGCATTTAATAAGTACCACAGCTGTGTTTCATTTGTTTTTAAGAACCTACTAACAAATATGTCAGTTATATTTCTGAGATGATTGCAGAAGTTGGAGATATTTTAACTATTGTACATCCACTAAGAGCTGTGCAAACTGGTACCAGAATGGTTTTAAGTACAGTAAATTCTGGTGAAAAAGTGTGTGTTGCTCTAATTCAGTCAGACTAGCCTCTTATTTCTCCAATTTATTAAAAAAAATATGACAGTAAATAATTCAGATGGCTTAGCAGTAGATGAATGAGTTTGTTGGCGCAACATGTAGAACTTTGCTTGCCTTTATATTCGATGTACGACATTTCAGTGATAACGCACACCACACCTAAAAATTCTGTTGTAGTTCAGGGTGAAAAAGCAAACAAAATCCTTTCTTTTTATTCTTTGTGTGTGTGGCAGGGATGGCGGGGTTGGGGTTAGGGGAGGGTGAGTGTGAAACATATCTATGTGCAAAGAGCCAAGTAAATGGGAATAAAAGCAATATATAATGAAAAACAGATGTTCTACTTTCCAGTCTTGACTCTCCCACAGGCTGTGGTCAGTCACTTCTCTCTACCTGTTCTGAATACCCTGTTCTACTACAAGCCTTCTGTAAGGTTCATCTCCATATTTCCATTTTTCTTTTTTTTTTTTTTTTTTTTTTTTTCCCTTTTTTTTTTTTTT
>VWZF01001187.1:125621-145672 GCA_013396755.1 Sclerurus mexicanus
TTTTCTTGCTTGTGGACCACCTCCCACTGTTTCCATATCTAATTTATAACTTTTTATACTGACTGTAATAAGAGCCAAACACTACTCATGGCCATTCAGGTAAATATCTTTTTTGAGTTTAATCTTCAGAAGATGAGCCATAAAGGAATAAAAAAAAAAAAAAAGTAAAATATTTTGAGTAAACTGACTTCCCCAATAATAAATTGTTTTAATCACTGTTTCTAAATTCTGGTAAACTTAATTAACACTCTGTTCTAAGGCTTATCACTTACACTGAAACTTTGCTGTGTTAGTTCCAAGGAATGCCATTCAAGATTTGGAAGATAATTTTCTCAAAGCTGACTATTTTTATTTTTTAATATCTATTCAATCAAAGCTTGTATCAAAAGTTACAAGGCACATCAGAACTTGTTTATGTAGTGCACAAATGTGCATGAACAACTGTATTCTTATATGGCTGGTGAGGTCAAATTGCTGTATTTGGTTTTCTTTCAACACAACTCAACATTCTTTCTGAATTCACTAGTATAGAAAACTAACAAGAGGAATATAGTGACTTGTACTGCACGTAGAGCAAAAGATTCATTCGCCTAATTTCACTGAAGTTGAAATTGTGTTAAACTCATCTTGACTGTTGTGATGAAGAGTTCTAGCTCTGTTTTGGCCTGATGGATTCAGGATGATTTGATGCAGTTTAAACCTCATGCCTTGGGACAGCTAGAGAACAGAAGTTCTTGTAGATGATTTCTGTATCACCAGTTTTGATTCTTTTCCTCTTTGGATTACTCCTTGTGGTTAAGATCATATGCATGAAATGTAGTAAACATAATTTGTGAAACTTTGAGCAGTTTTGCTAACCTTCTAATTTATAGGTATGGACAAGTAAAGACATTTACTCTATTTAACATTAAGTGATTTACCTACCATATTTTTCCTTGCCTCTCCTCTGTCTTTACCACATAGTAAGTGTAGAAAAATCTTTGGAAGAATTACTTGAGGAGGAAAGAGTTAGTGTATGTTCAAGGAAGCTTTGTTGCCTGGGAAAAAGACACCTTCCCATGAATAGTTTTATGTGTTTTCTCTTCCTGCCTGCCAGGGAGGTTGGCTCCCTGTTACAATAAAAGATAAAGTTCTCACAGACATGCTTGGAGGCCCAGGGGGGACAGAAAAAAGCACCAAAAGAACAAGCACGTACATTGTTGTAAAGTCTCATGTAGGTTCTCTGTGAAACAACTCTTCCAGTCAGGCATGCCTGTGTATTCCTACAGGTGCTTTATGACCTCTTGGCTCTTGATAAGTAGTCCTGCCACAGGAGATACTTGAGCTCTATTTCTGTCACAGTATCAAATATGGTTGTTCTCTTTCCAACCTAACTCTAGAGGTAAGGCATTGGCTTCTCTGATGGCAATGTTGGCAATTGTTAGAAATCCATTCCATTTTAATAATTCATTTTTTCCTCAGGAATTTTCTTCAAGAGACATTTAGACATCTGCTACTGGCTTTGGTGGATTTCCAACTTTCAAATCCATATGCTGAGACATAATTAGTACTAGAGCTGAAATTAACAGGAGCTGGGTGCATTATGATAATCCCAGTAGGAACCTTTCATCATTGTTAGGTTTCTAAAACAAAGTTTAGATTCCCTGACTTTCAGTTCTGACCTTAATCAGTAAAGACTAATGGAAATAAGTCCCTGAGCTCCTTAATTCTAGGGGCCATATATTTCAATCTATGAAGTGACTTTGAACACTCACACTCAACTACTACCTCACAAACCCATTTTGAGGATTGACAACAGCCATAGCAAAAAAGGTCATCGGAATTGTACTGGTGTATGTACATGTCTCATTGCTAGCACGCATTACATAGAGATGAAAAAATAAAATTTTCAAAATTCAAAAGGGCAGTATAAATTAACTAAGGCAAATATTTCAGCATATGAAGACCAATGGATATGATAATAAGGATGACTGTGCATTTAACTGATAGCCTGAGAAATAGCTTGCTTTGTCAAAACATGAGTTCTAGTGTACATTAACTTCTTAATAATGTAGGCTGTGATTTACATTGCTAGCTTTTTTAACAAGATTTAGCCTAAGCCTGAAATACACTGCTGACAAATCAGTCCACAAAATTTATATTTCTATGAGTGCTTGCAAGGGACCAAAGCAGACAGAAGTAGAAATTCTATTTAAATACTTCAAAAGCAAAGTGGATGAAATACTTCATATCTGGTTCTTATAAGCAACTACTTCTCTGCTTGTTGGTATCAGGCCGCAGAAACCTACAATGGAATTTGTGTTTGATTTTGGGTGAGAAGCAATCAGTAACCACTCTGATGAGCAGCAATACCAAAATCTTTAAAAAATTAAGCATTAAGGGCAGTCAAGACATTGTCCCATTTGCCTGACAGCCTCCTCTCCTCTGAATGCATATTGAAATACTTCATCCAAGACACAGAAAAAGAACATTAATAAGAAGGGATCTAGCTATATTCAGCATTCAGCATTCTCTAACTGCAGAAAAGTTGTTGAGTTCTTGATTTAATAAATACCTTATCCTTGATTTATGTGACAATTTTTGCATTCGTTCTTCCATAAACATTTCATATCTGCTCTATCAGTCACTTCTGTGCATGCAGGAATGCTGGTTAAAAGAATAAGCGGCAATGGGAAGAGAATCCGAACAAATGAGACTCAGATGTTACAGTGGTTTCATTTATATTCAATACAATTATATCATCAAAACTCTTTCTAATTAATATCTTCTCAAAAATTCTCTAAACAGAAGTTACTTACATTCTATACACAAAAAGAAACTTTTCTTTGTAACTCTGTAGCACATTCATAACAGTGACACATTTTTAAAATACCTTCTAATTTTGTGCATTGCATTTGCTAAAATAGAAAAAAAAAATCATTGAGACAACCTATATCTCGATATAGACATTTCAAACTGAAAATATTTTTATAAATCCCATTTGCACAAAATTGCCAACCATCTTTGAAAATTAAAACAAGCTTATCATACTCAACTTCACTAGTAGATTTGCAGGTTTTCTTTTCTGCTTGTGATGACAGAATACAGTTATTGGGTTTTTTGATAGCAATCATTGCATGACAAAATTGTTGTGGGGTTTTTTTTTCCCCCTTTTTTTTTTTTTCATTGGTTGGTTTTTTTTTTCTTTGAAGGGCAATCTGTTTCTATGAAAATATGACACTGTCATAGAAATTTTTACAGTCAATAACAAACTCACCACATGAAATTAACATTTTCTGTGAAATTTTAAGGAAATGCCTTTATTTGTTTGCTTCATAAAATCATTGTTTATGATTGTTTATTTGCTTCATAAAATCATACAACACCATAATATTTTGAAATCAATTTTATGTTGATATTGGCTTCCCCAAAAAATAATTGTGTTCAAAACTAGTTTTCAAATAGAGAAAGAGCAAAAGGACTTATAAATTATAATTACCACAAATATGGTGACACATGAGTGAAGTGTGCAGAGAAGTAGTAATAGAAAATATGAAGCCCTTGAATTCACTAAATTATCTAAACAAAAACAAAAGTGTTGTTATGTGGTAAGAAATATTTGTAAGAAATTAAGAATTCAAATAAATCTATTGAGATTTACAAGGAAGCACAATAGAATGAGGATTTTACCCACAAAATGCAAATATTCAGTATATGTTCATACAGAAAGATGAGATCCCTTTTGAACACTATTGCAAAAAAATTCACTCTAGTTTCACTGCATTAGATTTGTCTTCCCAGAGAAATGAATTAAAAAATCAATATATTTAGATAATACTTGTTATTATTCTGGGTTATGGTGTTTCCTCTTTTTGTTTGTTTGTTATAAGGATACACTAGAGTTCATTAAAAAAAAAAAATTGCTTTCTTCTTGCTTCTTAAAAGATATGAAAAAAATAATAGCAGACAAAAACTTTTGAGAAGCCAAAATTTTATCTTAAATAAAATAAATATTTGCAAATGCCTACAGTGAACTTTTGTTATGCAAATTGTAAAATTAAAGCTTTGATAAACAAAGAAAAAGCTATCAAAACCCACTGTATATATTCTGCTATCTTTTCAATTCTCGTGTGAATTACACCAATTCTAGAACATTCCATGTACATTCTTGGACTCCATTGCTTATTCCTAATGTAGTCTTGAAATAAGAAAATCAGATTCAGACTTTAGCCAATGCAATGCAGCATACATTTGAAGCAGAGATAAAATGCATGCATGACTTACATTGCTTAAAGTAGCAATGTAAGTAGAATTTGACCTTTAAATTAAACTACTAAAAGCAAATAACAATGATTCATTTTGCAACTGTTATCTCTTCAAAGTTCATTTCTAAAAAGTTCTTCTGCTTTTTATTTAAATGCATTTGTGTCCTTGGCCATATTCTGTAAACTTCCCTACAGAATAAAAGCTCAAATGTCATTTATAATTACATGTCTCAAGTCCCTGAACCTCTTGGTGGGTGTTGGTAGAGTGAAGTCCTTCTCACTGTATGTGAAGGGCAGGTTCAGGACCACTTGATGAAGCTGAATAGCCACAAGTCCATGGAGCCTAATGAGATGCCTCCCAAAGCAAATGGTTGATGATGTTTCCAAGCACTCTCGATCATATTTGGAATGTCATGGTGGTCAGGCAAAATCCCTAGTGACTGAATAAAGGGAAACAAGATTCCTGTTTTTAAAAAGGGGAGAAGTGAAGATCCAGTGAGCCTCACTTCTGTGCCTGAGAAGGTCATGGAGCAGATCCTCATGGGAGCAATATTGAGGCACATTCAAGACAAGAAGGTGATCCAAGACTGGCATGGCTTTACTAAGAACAAACCATGCCTGACCAGCCTGGTGTCCTGGTATGATGAAGTTACTGCAATGGTCAACAAAGAAAGAGCAATCCATATGATCTACCTAGACTTCTGTAAGGCATTCAACATGGTACCACACGGCATCCTTATTTTAAAATTGAAGAGACTTGAATCTGAAGGGTGGACTATTCAGTCGTAATGAATTGGCTGTGTGGATACAGTCAGATGGTTGTGGTCAATGGTTCTATGTCCAGATGGCCACTGGTGACAACTGGTGTGCCTCAGGGCTCTGTCTTGGCACTGGTTCTCTTTAATATCTTTAGCAATGACAGTGAGATAGCAAAAAACAACTGCATAATGAACTTAATCACAAGAAGGGTGGCCAGCAGATTGAGGGAGATGATTCTCCCCGTCCACTCTGCCTTTGTGAGACCCCACCTAGAGTACTGTATTTCTCACTTGCTTAGCTATTATATCAGTTTGTTACATCCTTTCAAAATTTTGACTAACAGTTTGGATGCATGGGTAAACTGTGTTTCACAAAATATTACTTTTGCTTTGACATTTTGTCTGCTAACGGTATAATGATCAACAGAAAAAAGAGCACTTTTTTATATTTCCATTTCCACTGAAGGTGATTAAAAACTAATTGTCTGTCGTTTTGTGTAACTGTGGTTTTATATGTTGAAAATGTGCACGACAACATAAAAAATGGTTTTGATAAAAGCATAATATTTTTGAAGTATAGAGGATGATTGAAAATGAAGATTGAAAGAAAACAGCAATGCAATTTTATATGAATATTTGACTAGAAAGTTTTCTAACTTAGTCTGGGATTCACCTTATCTCAGAAGTAATTCACAAACATTTTGTTTTGAGTGGCTGACCTAGTCTCATTAGTTATGAGTAAAATTCAAATGGTTCAGAAGTTCGATGCTTCTGCTAGCTAACTAAATCACTTGAGACAGGGACATGCAGGTAGTATTCTCCTGAGTAAAGAGTATTTTTTAAGCCTGTCAGAATGTCTGTTTCCTGCCAAAACAACAGACAGATCATTCTGTCTTTTCTTTTTTTTTTTTTTTCACAGAACAAAGTGGATGCGCTGGACTCAATGGAGTGCTTAAAGAGTGTTACTCAAAAGACTGAAACAGAAAAAGGGTTTTAGATGTTAGTATTTCTATTTTCAAGAAATATTTTCATGGGGAAGTAGTATTTTGGAGATAAAAGGACTAGGAAAACAGAAAAGTTCATTCTATAATTTGCACTTTTCTCATTCCATGCTTGGAAAATACTCCATAAAATTTCTATAATCAAATACTACACTGCGCATACATACAGCTTTTGTGGATTTTTAGGAATGGAAAAGAGTTCATGCACATTTTTAGTACAGATAATATTTGCAATTGTGGATCCAGTCAAATTTCGGTAGTTCCTGCTATGGTATCTAATAAAAATATGGAGAAAAAAAAGACCCAAAACATATTCAGAACCAGTTTCACACTGTGCTTCCCAAGAGCTGGACCAGAAGTGTTATAGGAAGCCCACAAAAAGATTCTATGAAAAGTTCAGAACCAAGGTCATGCATGTGTGCAACTAAATCAAAAACATTTGACCAGAATTAAGCTAGTGAAAAAAAAACAGTTTGGGTGCCATAATATAGGAAGGACATTGAGCTCTTTGAGAGCATCCAAAGAAGGGCAACAAGGATGGTGAAGGGTCTTGAGGGGAAGCTGTATAAGGAGTAGCTGGGGTCACTTGGTCTGTTCAGCTGTAGGAGACTCAGGGGAGACATCTTTGCTGTTACAATTTTCTTGTGAGGGGAAGAAGAGGGGCAGGCATGTCTTCTCTGTGGTGACCACTGACAGAATCCTAGAGAATGGCCTGAAGTTGTGCCAGGAGAGGTTCAGGTTGGATATTAGAAAAAGATTCTTCACCCAGAGGGTGGTTGGGCACTGAAACAGTCTCCAGGAAAGTGATCACAGCACCAAGCCTGACAGAGTTCAAGAAGCATTTAGACAAGACTCTTGAGTGTATGGTCTGATTCTGGGGGCTGTCCTCCTCCAAGACAGAAGCTGGAATTGATGATCCTTTTGAGTCCTTTCCAACCCAAGATATTCCATAAGTTGTCATGTGGCTACACACTTATGATACAGCCACCCATTGAAAACCTTGATTTAGAAATGGTTACCTGCGTGTATGAAGATAAAAATATGTGGCCATAAAATTAATGTTCTTTCATTTATCTCATAAAAGTATACTGCTTTCTCTTTCTCTCCTTCTCTTTTATTGTTATCCCACCATATAGCAAAACACAAAATTTGGGATTTGGAATAGTACAGCAGCCCTGGAACTCAAAAAATATGATGTTGTTTGGTGCTGCACATATTTGGAATGTCAGTGCAGCATGGTAGCAGTGCTCCAGGACTACTCACTTGCTAGTAAATATTGGAAAACAGTTAAAGCTGCTCCCCTCAAATTATATAATAAATAAATTTACTTTGGCATGCTGATGTTTTGATTTTCTTTGCACAATTTATCTACACATTGGTACTATAAAACTGCATGGGGTGTTTAAATTTTAAAACATACTATGCTTACTTAAAAAAAATATTTCATTAACTTGCATACTGTAAATTAATACTTTCATGCAGTTCAAAACACTGCAGTGAAATGGTCTTTCAGCACATAATGTAGTGTCCTGCAGAGCATCAGCAGTAGGAAATGTATCCTTAATGGCACATAGATTTAATTTATAGGATTAAAATATTTGTTTTGAAAATTTAGTCTGTGGGGCAGTCTTTCAACAAGAATAATGTAATTTCTATAGATGGTTGCTCTTTGTCTTAATTTAGAAATACAAGAGCTATTCAGAGTTAAATTTCCAAAAGCATTTCAGTGAGGTTGTGTTTCTATTTCATTTAGGTACTGCAGTATCTGTTGGTAAGTAACTATTCCATGTTCCATTATATAATCTACTTTATCTTAACATTTTACCATACATTTATTTGCCATTTCATTTAGGGTAATTTCTTACAGAAAAGGGCTATAAAATTTAACAGGCAATGATAACTCTCTTAGTTTCAGTTAACCAAGACATGAAATTTGAATTTAATTCCTGTTATATAATTAATTGTCCTTGAAACTGAAGAAAGAAAGGCAAGACACAGGGAACAGGATTTTAAGGTAATATGACTTCATTATATTTCATATCTGGGAAATATCAGTCAGTAAGCCAGTCAGTGTAGGCCATTCCTCCTTCATAGTTTTGCCCAAGACAGGTCTCTGCTGCCAGCCAGTCTCCTTTATCCTTCATCTCACTAGGTACAAGAGCTGTAGCTCATATTGTATAGGGTAGAAAGGGGAAGGGATGGATTACAGATTATGGATACTTTTTCTAAGTACCAATCATTTCTCCCACTTTTGGCAAATGCTTCTGGTTTCTCAGAATAATGCTTTTCTGTTATCTTAAAATAATGTCTTTATATGCCTCATAATTGAGCTTCCAAACTCCTTTCCAAGACATTTGTCAAGACATTTCAGACCAGCTTGGCTAGACAGGAATGTCATGACTCAGTTACAACACAAGTTTTCTATGTGTGGTAGAAGTAGGAATGGGATATAAAAGAAGAATTTAAAAGCATTGTCCAGGTCATGCGTGATGGTGTCAGAAAAGTCAAAGCTCAGCTGGAATTGAGACTTGCAAGGGACACTGTGGGAAACAAGACCATCTACCACTGCATTATTTCAGATGTCTGAGATAGGAAAATGGAAGCCTATTGCTCAGCAAGGGGGTGATTTAGTGACTGTGAGCACAGACTAGAGGGAGGTACACATTGCTTTCCTTGCCTGAGCTTCTGCAGGCAAGATCTCACAGTCACCTGTGATTAAAGGCAGGATTCAAGGAGGAAAATGACCAGGTGTGGATGAGAATTGAATCAGGGATTACTGGAGAGATTTCAACCTATGCAAGACCCCTATGACTGACTCCAAGAAGGATGGCCAGTGTATTTACAAGGTCTTACCATATCATTTTTGAAAGGTTGGAGAGAATGGAGAGGCCACTGCAAACTGGGAGAAAAGCAAATGATACACCCATCCTCAAAAGGTACAACAGGGTGATCCAGAAAACAAGAGGCTCAACGGGCTCACTGTAGTCCTTGGGAAAATCTTGGAACAAGTATCATTCTTTCAAATGTCATTCTTTTCCTTCAGCAAGTAACAAAATATCTTAGAAGAGCTGTTTTTCAAAAGCAATTGTAATAGCACCAAAAATCTATTTGGCTCCCATATAAACAACTGATGGTTTTCCCATGGCTTTCATTGGCACACTGAGGAGGAGACCAGAAATAAAATTACTGAGTCATTTTACTGATAAACCTGAAAGATACTTGTTCTTTTTGATGCCACAAGCATCTTAATAGTCACCTTCTTCATTAAAGATTGCCAGATGGATTCAACTCATAGGAGGCCTTTTTCTCTTAAAGTAATCGCTGAAACTTTTTAAGGATTTTTTTTTTTTTAACTCAAATGTAATGCAAAAACTTTAGGATTATGCAAATAAATAAAATGATGGATTTCTCTGCTTTCTTAAAATGAATAAATAAATAATTTTGTTCTCCTTTCAATTTACCCTGAATTTAGTGCATAACAAATAGGTAAAATAAAGTCTGAAAGTTTGATTTAGTCAATTGGCTTTTTTTCCAACTAAAGTTTTTTTGCTTGCACGTTTGTTTTTATCCACTGTGTCAAAAATTGGATTTCAACAACAGTTTTATTCTTTTATAAGAAGCTTTGATTCTGTCTATGTTGTAATTTTTGGTAAAACTTTGAACATTGTTTTTTAAATACATCTCACAGTTTAAGTTTAATACTCCCTAACTTTTCTTTTCATGAACTACAGCATTCTTTCTCATCAGATTAAAAAAAAAAAAAAATCAATGTCTTTTTCCAAGCAGTTGTAACAAAATAAACCAAGAAATGCTTACATCAAGAAAAGGCTGAAAATATATATAAAAATGCAAGTAATGAAGACTTTTCAACCAGTTCTATTTTGTTAAATTCCTTGAAGAGTTTAGTCCATTCATTGACTTTACACTTGATCAATGTATCAAAACTAAACGTCATTAATGTACTATGACAGTTAATTCCAGACCACTTTATTTTTCCTCCACTAACTTTACCAAAGTTACTGGCTTCTGCCCTCATGTTCAAACACATAAGAAAACGTATTAGTGGATAACAGAACAGGCAAGGTTTTGTGAACACCCTTCTATAGCTATGGCACTTGTTGCTCAGATATGACATTATTTTGCCTATCTCTCTGTATTCCTGCTTGCTCAGTTAATGACAGTGAACAGTTGCCACATTTTCTTTGAAACAGCTTTCACATGGACAGAACAATAGAGTTTTAACAACCAATAAATAACTTCTGAGATTAAACCAAGCTGCAAGTAGCATAAGCCAATTAAGCAAATCCATAGCATGAATATAATAAGATTTTGTGTAACAGTTATAGTTCAGAGAATGACAGTCATGAGAATAATTTTAAAACCATGAGAGTTGATGTAATAGTTCTTTTTTTTTTGGATGGAGGAAAATCATTTGGTGTTTTATAAGGCAGTAACAACATTTTAACACCAATTTACAAGTACTTGATGTGTCCTGCATATTTTCCAAATTAATTGAATTTATAATGTCAGATTATAGCTATTAATTTAATTTAAGACTGTTATAAGAAAAGACACATAGCTAAGAAATTATTAAGCACATGAGAAAGGTATTGACTGGAGAGTTTTACCCTATGTCAGATTTTTAATATTGAACTGAGTCCCTAAGAATTAAGATATCTATAATTCATCAGTGACAAAACTAAATAGGAAGATAGGTACCAGCTGCCTTCTGATCAGAGAGAAAAAACCTATTGTACTAGGAGAGCTGTGGTAAGCAACTTGCTCTTAAGATTTGCGAGCGTGACAAAGAAAAGCTCTCCAAGCATGAGAGCTTGCTCCTGTTAACCTGGTTGGCCTCGTAGAAGGAGCAATTGAAGTGAGGTACCTATAAAAATGTCAAGCTGGTCTAGTCAGGGGAGGCAAATCAATTGCAATGATAATACAGAGATGGTATGAGAGTCTATTGGAGAAAAAAATTAGTGAAGACTGAGTAGATCTGAGAAACATGGAGTAAATCTCTAAAGAACACATCTAAATTGTCACCGTCCTGTGGGCATCTAAAAGGATTACAGGCAAGTGTAAACTCATGCAAAATGGAAATGTCTGACATTTTTCTGCATGTAAGTTTTTCATTAGCTGGTAGCATGGGCATTTAGTGAAATGTAAAAACCAGATGAAGAATACCCCTTAGAATTAGTAGAATTTCAGTGCTCTTTTCTAATTTTTTCTCTGTTATTTTCAGCCAAAAATATTTTTAAGGCCAGTAGGCTGCAGGAAATTTTGCATTTGTGTTCCCCCCTCTGCTCTCCTATGCTACCCCCGCAGTGATATAGAGCACCTTTCAGGCTGTGCATATCACTCCAGAGAATGCATCTTTACTCTTAAAAGGGCCAATCTTCACAAGTTATTTGAATTCAGAAAAAAAAAAATTGGTTTTCACTGAAAGAAATATTTTCATTTAATTCCTTGTGGAAACTGGAGCCTATAAATGCTTTACACAAGCATGTAATTCTGAAGAAACAGAGTATTTGCTATGGGATTCCTCTGTGATATATGACAACTCATGTAAAAAGTTTTGACAGATGGTCGCTATTTAATTTGAGATTCCTATGGAACAACTTGCAGAAATGCACTGCACTTTATCTTTGATGTTGGTCATTGAAAGCTCTGCTCTGAACACAAAGTACTGAATATGGATCTTTTGTGTTCAAAATCATTAGAAACTTTTAACAATTTGATTTTTAAACTTGCTTTGATGTAATTCCTCTGTTATGGAAAGTAGGGATAATAATTCCTTACCTTCACGGATGTTTTGAAGATGGGTTTTGGAAGGGAATAAGAACACTGATGTTGAAGGTCCTGAGAAAGAGTCATAATAAAAGAAACAAAAACAAACACCACAAAAAACCCAACTCGTGGTTATTTTGTATTTTGTGGTGGTTTATATGAATCAAAGTATATGGAAAAGACGTGAACAGAATAAAGATAAATACTGAAAAATATTTTTTCTGTGAATGATGGTGTGAAATATACTATGGAATCAGATAATTAAAAATTATCACTATTGTGAAAATATATGCAAATACACAGAATTATGTTGAATTTTCTCTTACTTTTCAGTTCTTGATTGTCAGCATTCTAACAATGTACTTTTTTAAAAAAAAATCTGTATTAGAAGGTATCTAAAATATGTATCAAAGTAATGCACAAAAAATTCAAGGCTATGGGTTCAGTGGTTGTGTAACTATTTCAAGCAATTCATAATAAGTGTTGCCATTGTAATAAAGGTATTTTGCATACCTTTACATGAGATTTCAATCAAAAACAGAGTTCCAGAGGAGGGCCAGAAAGAATGAGGGTTAGAATATCTCTGCTATAGAGATAAGCTGAGAGAGTTGAGGCTATTCCTTCTGGAGAAGGGAAGTCTCTGGGGAAATTATTGTGGTCTTTTAATACTTACAAATATTTGAAAATACTATAAAAAAGATGCAGAGAGACTTTTTAAAGGGTCTGTAGTGATAGGGTGAAAGGTAATGGTTTTACACTGAAAAAGGGTAGGTTTAGATTGGATATTAGGAAAAAATTCTTTTCTGTGAGGGTGATGAAACACTGGAACAGAATGCCCAGAGAAATTTTGGATGCCCAAACCCTGGAAATGGCTCAAAACCAGGTTGGATGGGACCCTGAGCATGAAGTCCCTGCTCACAGACAAACCATCCTATGAGTCTGTGATTCTCTGATTCTATGAAAATCTGTGAAGATAAGAAAATTGGAAATGTGATAAGGAGACAAAGCTACAATCTGTAAATGTTTAATATTTAAAGATGAACTTCCCAACCCGTCCTTAAAAGTAGTGTTAGACTGAAACATAATATAAGCAACGTTCCCAAACATAAAATCAGACAGTGTAGATGTGTAGTAAATTAATCTGTTTTATACAATTGTAGATATGCATGTATGTGAAATTATAAGCAAACACTGTGGGTTCAACAGAATAGCTTGTACCATAGTGACCTATATGATATGGATACTATGTGAACAAGAAGAAATCAAAGGAATTCAATGGTAAAAGACAGGAAATAAGAATAAATGAATGGTCCACACTGAAGAAAAGTAGTTGACTTATTCAAATAGAAGAGAATGTTCTAACCAGAAAATAGCTGAAGTAACTTTATGAGTCTACAAAATTTAAAAAAAAACAGTTATAGACTTAAGCTATACTAAGGAATACACAGGTTGATTATCAAGGGAGAGATCTTCTGTGACACTTAAGTACTGGAACAAATTGCCATGGGAGGATGTGAAATTATCCTGTAGAACAGAATCCCACATATTCCAAATATTACTGAGAGAAACAGCATGAGTTTTTTTTCAAATAAAAAATGAGATAGTGACTACTCAAATATTTTTATTTCAAAATTATTCTATGTGCTCTACATGACTCTGTTCTTCACCCTCAAAGCAAGCAGCCACACAAATAAGTCACTTCATTTCCAACTTGGTTCACACTTTAAAAGGGGCTATGTTTTTTGGAAGTTTTGATTATTGTTATTCCAGAATTTTCAGTGCATATTTTGCAGCTTATATAAAGCAAGATGGCAAACAGGGATGCAAAATGTTGCTCTGTATTAATGAAATTGTGTTGAACAGAGATTTACACTAGAAACTAACAATAAAAAAAGCAGAGACAATTTGAATATATAATTTTAATAGATATATAGTTCTGTTGTATGCATTTTAAAATATTTTTTAGGTAAGAACTGGAGCAAAATCTTTATTCACATGATTTTTAAAAAATAAACGGTAGATCAAAATAAGCAGATTTGCTTTTCATCATTAATGCTTTATTTTTCAGTCAGTATACTGTAAGTAAACTGAAAATATTGACTAGTCTTCTTCCCTTGAGTATTATAGACAGTTTTCTGATAGCTCTAATTGCACAACTTCTGCATTATTAAACATAGCAAGCAACTTTTGCACAACATTTTCCTTTAATTTCTTTGCTTCCCTTCCTCTCCTACCATGAAATCTGAGAAATTCTATATAAGTCAAACTTTCTAAACAAAACTGCTTTCAACTGCTCTTCTTTCCTCTTCAGAGACAGAAAGGTAGACTGTGTCCTGGAAACTGCTTTATTTGGGGTGAGGGAAGGTTGTTTGTTTGTTTTGCCTTATTTTTTATTTGTTTTTTTTAACCCATGTTATGACTCACCTGAAGGCAAGGATAACTCAGGTTCTTGTTAATAGACCCCCTGAAGTGGATTAGAGTGAAACGACAGTGAATGATTGGTGGGTTTATATATATAAAACCATCTCTATTTATATGTTTTTATTTTAGAGCAATTTTGTTGCAATAGAAAGCCATATGTAGTCATTTTGATTATTTATTTATTATTGGTAGAAATATAGCAATATAAAAGCATAAAAATAGCACTTAAGAAAATGTGTAAGAATGAAGGAAGAATGGATAAGAGTAGAAAGATATTACCAGAGACGAGACTTGAGTGTTGCAAATCAGATGTCCATTGGTCGAAGTGATGGTTGCAGTCTTGGTCTATGACCAAGGTGGGGGAAGCCCGTGAAACACAAAACTCAGTGGATTAATATACAATCAGTGTGGGTCTGTTGCAGCACTGTTGATCATGTCATCTGGTGAAAGGCCACAGAAATTAGTCTGGGGACACTTTGGTGGTCTTTGATGGTTTAAGACACCTTCTAAGACATGACAGCTGCCTCTCATGTTAATGTAGTTGAGCTAGTTATGCCCCTTCAGAATGGATGAATACCTTCAGGCCTTAGTGTGAATGTCCTCGGGGGGCTGGGAATTTTCCAACCTGAGCCAGTTATGTAAGGGAAGACAATGACATGATGAAAAGAACTATCCTAGCTCAAAAGATCTTATTGGCCACTTCCCTTATTTGGCTCAAAACCTAGTTGTAGCTTCTGGCACTGGGTGCCCACCTGTCCTGCACCTGGGCTGTTATGTGCACACCGTCATCAAAGCACCCTGCTGCTTTTGCCAATGGCCAATTGCCAATGTTTGAGTCATTAACATCTCAGTCTCTCACAGCCTGCTATTTTCTAATGTCATCATTTCTTGATAGGTATAGCTTCTTATTGGTAGGTGGGTGTTTTTAGAACACCCACATTTGATATTCCCTTCCTCTTAGACAAGATGCATAGTTGAACAGACAGTGTAATCTGTGATCTGACCATATTGCCTTGGTTTTGGTGACTTTTCTCTACTTCTGAAGAACACAAGGACCTTGTCAGCTTCTTCACTTGAAAATAGGGACAAGAGTACAGTGGCTAGTCTTAACAGTGTAGTTGATCATTGCAAAATGTATAATATTAAGATTTATCATCATTACTTTAAATGGAATGCCACCTTGAGAAATTACATTCAAATTTTTTCTTAACATGGAGAATATTTCTCTGTTTTTCTGTTTCTTCTGAGAAGCATCATTGTTTCTTCTTATCATAGTATAATTTTTATGCTACAGAATGAACAGTGCTTCTGTGAATTGTAAAAAGGCAAATAGTATTTAACTATCTACTCTATTCTTTTCTAAAGTTTCCATTCTAGCATTTTTCACCTCTACCTATTGAAGAAAACTGGTGTCTTCCAAAAAAAATGCCTGCCCTATCTTTTTGTTTTCCTGACTTGCACTGAAATATGTCTTTCTTTCCCTTCTCTCAAATACGTAAACTTCCTTATTGATCAAGTTACATCTCTGAAATAGTGCAAAAAAATTAAAGGTAATTAAAGAGGAGAGAAAGTATAAAGAACTGGATTAACAAAACTGAAATACAGAAGCTGAAGAAAGAAGACAAAGGAAAAAACAACAAAAATCTATGAGAGCAACATATGTCATACAGAAAGTATGAAGATGTATTAAGGAGAAGAGAAATTTGAAATAAGGTAGCTGGAAAAGGTCATAGGAGCTATAGGTGATTTAAATACCCTAAAATTATTAATGGAATGCAGGCACACCAAGATGGTGGAGCTGCAACCTGAGAGAAAAAAACTACCATTTTAATTTGGTCCTTCCAGGTAATTATTCAAAAGTTATTAGCCTGTAACCTTACCCAACAGAATGTAAGTGAAACATAAAAGGTTTTAGAGTAACTCCTATTGAAGTTGGAAGCTATATTTTTTACCTTGTTACATCCTTTTTCACGTCACACTTTTCTCTCTTTGACAGAATACTTAGTATAAGAAAGTTTTGGGAACAAGAAGAGAGGATTTTGGTTATTGCTTTGTTAGTGACCAAAATTAAAGAGTGAATCTTTATGATATACTAGACCAAAAAAATTAATGATAGAACATACCCCACCATAGTATTTTAAGACGAATAATGCAGTTTGGTAAATCAGCAGCCTGTGCAGCTCCCGAAAGGAAAATTCCCAAACTAACAGTGGCAGATGGTAGTTCTGGGATGAGTCAGCTGGGGCCAGTGGTCTCGGTCCACGTGGTGGTGGCTGTGGGGCTCCCAGAAGGGACATTTCCGAGATATCAGCATGGCAGCATGGCTGCAGTAGTGGCATGTGCACACCCAGGAAGCTGGTGGTGAGACTGTTGTGAAAGCTGCTCTGAAAGCAGTTGATGTCGCATGGGGCCAGGGCAACTCATCAGAGTGCTCAGTGCAGGGGCTGTGATGATCCTTACTATAGGCACCTACACCCTGGAAAAAGAAGTGAGTTCCAGAAGGGGGGATTTTATCCCCTGTCTCCTGAGTCCTTGTGTTGCTTTCCTTTAGGGACTTTTCTTTCCAAGATGCCGGGGAAAGTCCCTCTCTAGCTAAACTTGGACAGGGCAGGAGGCTGATTCCCCCATGCTTCAAACCATGTGACAGTATGAAAAAATACATCAAAAATCTTTCCCATTTAACTCAAACTACCATAGTTTATTTTCTTTTGGGCAAAGGTGGATACCAATTTAAGTAGCCTTTGGATTTTTCATTTTTAAACATCCAATACCTGTATATTCTTTTCAGATTTAGATTACAGAATCTCTTGAAAGTCCTATGTACTTGCATATGCCTGTTTCTGAACAGAAACCAGAAACAAATACATTCATATGTTGCTGTCTTTTAGATAAAAAATGCATAGTGTTTGACAACTGCAGGGAAATTGCTTCTATATAACTTAGTGGAACTTTAAGAGAACCGTACAGAAATTGCATGTGTACTTTAATTTTTTAGTCCGAACTATATTTTCCTGATGAAGAAGGAATGCCACTGTACTGAAATGGAATAGCTAAAGTTGGGGAGATGCATTCAGAAGAGAAGCAAAGCTAAAATTCCTAGTGTTTGGATTAATTTTCTTTAGAACAAAGTTTCAGTAATGTTAGGCAGAACTCTTACAAACATTTCTAAAAGGACCTCCTTGCCCTTTTTTTTAAATTTTTATTCATATTTCCAACTGATCAGTGAATAACCTCTTAGGAGCTTAAATGTTGCAGTTGGATACCTTAGATATCCATATAAGTGTAGGTCAGTGAATGTGTAGAAGTCCAAACAAAATGACAGAACAATACAGACAGATAAAAAAAAAAAATTCCTCTGTGCTTAATTTTCAAGATCTAACTAAAGATTATCAGTCTTGGGACCTTTGTTGTTTATAATTAAATAGCTAGGATGCTTCTGCAGCCATTTAACAGCAATACTGAGAATGTTCAGTACAAACATTTGAGTAAATTGACTGTACAGTTAAATTATTTGTCAAAATTTAATTTTCATTTTAAAAAATAATTGCATTCAATTTATTATCACTTGTGTGCACCAATATCTGTAGAATGCTAAAATTCAATATTCAAAGTATTTTCTGTTCTACAGATGTAATTCCTCTGAAAATATTTCCATATTATGAATCTTTTCAAGTATTATAGCAGAACCATATTATTATAGATATTTTGGTGTTTGTAGATGCATGTGAGTACTACAGCTAGATAACATTTCCTCTGGGTTTTGTTTTTCAGGTTTGGTGTTTTTTTGTTGGTTTTGTTTTTGTTTGGTTCTTTTGGGTTTTGTTTTGTTTGGTTTTTTTTTTCTTTTTTTTTTTTTTTTTAATGGAGGATAAGTATGATCTCTAATTGGACCCATCTCTAATTGGTAAAGTGAAACTTTCTTATCCCACATATACAAGAAAACCAATATGGTATCCTGGAGTGCATCAGGAATAGTGTGGCCAGCAGGTCGAGGGAGGTGATCCTTCCCCTCTGCTTAGCCCTAATAAGGCCACATCTGGAATGCTGTGCCCAGTTCTGGGCTCTTCAGTATAGGAAAGACAAGGAGCTGCTGGAGAGGGTCCAGCGGAGGGATACAAAGATGAGTAGGGGTCTGGAGCATCTCCTGCATGAGGATAGAGTGTGAGAGCTGGACCTCTTTAGCCTAGGAAAGAGAAGACTGACAGGGGGACTCATTAATGTATATAAATATCTCAAAGGTGGATGTCAAGAGCTTGTACAATATCATATATATATCAGTTATACAACTGTTTTCCATCAACGCTCCTCGTTTAGCCACTGTACATCTTAAACCTTTCATTAGACAGCATTAAAATGAAGCCGATATAAATGATGTGAGCAGATTTTAGGTGTCTAACCTGCTTAGATGCACATTAAACAACACATTAGAATACTATCTTTGTTTTCATGCACATAGCTGTGTTTTAAATCTGATGCTTAAATATACACAATATATACCAGATAATGAGCAGAAGAATAATATTATGAGTTGCTATGCGCTAATAATATTGTCTTAAGACAATAAAAGCATAGAAAAATAAAATGTGAAATAGCAGAAGGATAATGAGAAGACAAACAAAAAGATCTAAGCTCCTTAGAAAAAATACTTGAGCAGTAATACTACGTGGGATACTTTTCAATGGAGAAGCATGACAGTAAAACACTCTGATTGTCTCAATTTTTTAACACATAAGAAACACTAATACATAAACAGAAAATAAGCTTTAATATCGTTGTCCCTTCTAAGATCTCCCCTCATTAAAAGCACAGTAGGAGTTTTGATCTGTTGATACAGTATGAACAGAAACTATAAAGATCAAGCTATTTGTGTCATTTATTTTACCAGTAACAAAGAAGTTGGATATAAAGAACACATATACAAAGAACAGATTAATTTCTCAGGGGCAATAAATTAACATGCAATTATGACTGGCAACGGTAAGATATTCCACCTTGGAAAAATAAAGATGCTTATTTTCATTTTTCTCAACCTGAAATCAACAATGAGGCTGCCAATTTAAAGGTTTAGTTCATGTTTTTCACCTTTAAAAATTCTTCTTTTTAGTAGTTCAATCCCTCATAAAATGCAGGTGCATCCAACTCAAACTTTCCATGAAAGTTCAAAACATTTTTAAATTCTCATTTGAATAAAAAAAAAATGGTGGTTTTAGTTCATAAAACAGAGATACACAAATTTGTAGATGCAAGAGCTTTGTGAATAAAATTCCAGTCTTAAATAAATGATTCCTTCTTTCCAGTTTTCAGGGAGTAATATTCCTCAGATACAATGCTAGCCCTACACTGTGTGCTTTCCTCTGAGCAAGATCTGTTCAAGTACATGTTGAATTAATGAAAAGTATGCTAGTTATTAGTAGTGTCCAAATGTTCTTTGGTGAAAGGTGAGGCAATGTAGAATTTATGGGACACCATAATAAGCCTGTTTGGGTTTATTAAAGTACCCATAGTCCAGTGAAATAAAGCAAAGTTCTGCCTGTATCAGCTGATTTTAAGTTTGGTGTTACATTTGTGCAATTTCTATGTGAATAAAGTACACCAAAGTGTCAAATACTTTGTCAGAAATTCTTTCAAATTTCATAGTAATATTTTAACCACTGTCTCCATCAACACTCAAAATAAAGAATTAATAGACTTTGTAGCCTGAGACCTAATAAATCAGACTGCAATGACCTTAATGGTCTTGGAGACATAATGGCCTTTTCTTTTCAGATCCCCAAGAGCAGCATTTCCAGTAGCACTGAAGAACTGGCTGAAGAGCTTCAGTTTCATCTTAAAAAAAAAAA
>VWZF01001187.1:148577-198288 GCA_013396755.1 Sclerurus mexicanus
TTTTTTTTTTTTCCATTTCTATCATCCCACCTCTGTCTTTGTCCTACATAAAATCTGGAATTCATTGGGCCCCCTTCTCTACCTAAACCATCTGATAACTTTTGGTATATCTGTCCTTGCTGTGGATTTTCTTTTTCGATGTGTTTATACACCCTGTGTCTTCTCTTTTGGATTTTTCTAAGAGGCCTTTTGTAATTCTGTATACTCTTCAGAAAAGCTAACTGCTATTAACAAGTAAGTCTTTAGGTCAAGTTGCCACAGGTCAGGTGGACTCCAGGGTAGAGCTAATGCTCTACCCCCTTTTGAACACTAACAAAACAAAACAAACCTTAAGGAATCAACAGGGCTAATTAAAAGTGTAGTCTGCCTTTCTCAAATCATTCTGTGAGCCTCTCAGGTCAAAGTCACTTCTTGCACTGAAGCTCTGTAGGAACCATCAGATAAACAAGTGTACATCCATGGTTGAGAACAGTCATATCAGAGACATCACCTATGTTTCAATCAGCAACAAAACCATAACATTTTATTTCCAGTTAGACTAAATGATGTGCAGTCACACCAGTGTGAGAGTCTTATAGCTGAGATAGAAGTTAAATGAGACTTAAATGTCAGCACCATGTTATGTCTCTAAATGGCTTAGGAAGGAAGAGTCTTGGCATGCTTGAAAGGTGTACACATATAGAGGATAGTTACTTTTGCTTGTAAGTGTCAATGGAATTTAAGCCACTGTAGAAAGTGAGTTAGAGTACTTACACAATATTTTAAAATATAGGGGCTCAGAAGCAGTAGTAGTCATAGCTCTATTCTTAAATATAGAAATGGAAAAGGCAACAAGTGGATTGTTATATTAAATATGTGAACTATGAAGGCTGAAAAAGATCATGCTTAAACTGAGTGCTGGAGCAGCTAAAGCACAATCTCTGCATATTTTCATTTCACTTTTGAACAAAAGTAAAACCAGAATAATTCATAACAAATGAAAACATCCACAAATTCTAAAAAAAATCTTGCAAAACTCTGATTGTGCTTCAGCTCTTGTTTTAATGAAACTGCAGCTTTCCCCATGGTGAGGAGATTGAATGATAGTTAGAAGTAATATGAATATTATAGAAAGTAGAAATATGATATATCCATATGTGTGAAGAAAGATTTTTTTTTCACGTTGTATATGTCTGAAAAAAAGCAATATACTTTTTTATGACGCTTCTATTTAAAAATTGAAGTCATGCTATGCTTATATGAAGTGCTCTGTATTTTCCTCTGGCATGCAAGATAGAATTGAAGGATATGTACCATTCTGCTAAATTGAGAGGGTTGCTTTATTTCTGTTTGTTTAGTTTTTCTATTTCCAGTTACCAAAAACCATATTAATTTCCAGACATGTCACTGAAGGCTCCTGAGGCTTGGTCACACCAGCTGGTTGAGAACTTTAAGTAAATAAGCATCAGATGCCATGCTCATACTGTGAATGAATCTTACACTGTGGCTTTTCTATAAGTCTAGCAGATCCACTGCATATTTTGTGTTTTCACTCTTCAAAGCACTATGTGTGGACATGCAGATGGCTATCAGCTTTACTTCTGCTATCTTGACTCTCTGTTTAACAAAAAAAAAGTTTGCAATTCTGAATTTAATAACAGTAAAAAAAATACATTTCTTGGACAATCTGTAAGAAAACATTACTGGTTCTTCATTAACTTTTTTTTCCCTTTAATCCAGAAAGTCTTATATATCATAATATGATCTGATCCAGCTTTCAAGGTTGAAGGCTAATGTTTTCTGTACTTAGATTGATAACCTCTGTTACTGATGCTCAGGGGTATCAATATTATATATCATGCAAGCTGCAGACACTAAACTGAACTCATAGGAATCATATTTAAAAGAGGCACTTTTTAAAGCTTGTGTTGATATCTTCTCTCCTTCACATATGCACCACTAGTATTCTTACTTTTTCAAGATTTATGAAAGATTAAAACACTTCTCCATACACACATTTTTATTCTTCTGCGCTTTCATATCTGATATCATTTACTTATTCATTTTTCTGATATTCAGAGGAGGATGAGGAGAAGTGGGGGGACAGAACAAGCAAAATGCTTGCACTGATCTGTGTTTACCATAGAGAAGTCAGAGCACATTGTACTTCCTGTTTTACAACGGACTTGTCAGACGCAACTTTTCCATGGTTTCAGGTGAATCCCCAAGAAAGCCCCATGTCACACAGTATGGGTATTACCCTTGTCAGAAGACAAGTCAAAACTGCTTCAAGTTTTGTTACTGTGTTGAAAGCATCTGCTCCCTTTGGTAAATTGGACTTAAGACTGTTGAGCTCCTTGAACTTTGTAAAACTGAGCTTTATGAGAAAGTACCTTCCACTGTACCTAGAATATATCTCATTGCTTCATACACAATTTTTACTACTGAGCATTAAGAAAATAGGATCTGACCTTTAAATATTGCTCTCAAGTTGTCTTGACTCACCATGGCAGGATCAAATTAAATTGGTACAAACACAGCTTTGGGATAGTCAGAGATTTAAGTTAGTTTAATGCAAGTATTTCTTTAGAAGACATTACAATCAAAGTCAAAGATATTCTCCTTTAGTATATACAGTCTTATTTTTTTTCACATTATTCCAGTGAAATATGTATTTTTCTGTGTACATAAAATACTTTCAGGTTTCCATCTACTGCTTGGAACAAGCTGACTAGTTATTCAAAGAAAAGGCATATGAGACTGGGAGATGTTAAACAAATGATGAAAAATGTTTAAGCAAGGCTGTGAAATCAAGTTTTGGCTGAGGAATTATTGTGAACAGCAAACACTATTTTTCCAAGAATAGGGCTCTGAGGAATACCAACAACCAGGTTTCAGTCTGGTTGGTGAATAAGCCATTCATTTCTTTAGAAAGATTATCATTCCTCCTACCATTGTTTGTCCTTTCTATAGTCTTTCTACCTAATAAGCTAATATCTCACACATTTCCCCAATGTAGTCAAATCTCAGTAGAATGATTCTTTGCTTTTTCTTTTCTTCAGAAATTTTTCTTCTCTGACATGTATTTCCTTTACCTCATTATTCTTTTCTGTTTAGATGAGCTATTGTCTCCTGCCAATTACTTTTATCTATTCTTTTTTATATGGCATTTGCAAAATAACTTCATACTCTTGTCATCCACAGCTGCTTTTTTTACTTGCACCTCTTGTTTCCTCACAGTACTGCAGTCTGGTTTTTCAGAGGGTCTAATTAGTGACAATGAAATAATATTTCTAAGTACATACAATTATGCCAAAGAAGCAGTACAGCCCTCATTGTCTACTTCATATTTCAGGTGGAAGTTTGCCAAATAAAAATTACTAGGTAACACTGTGTTTTGTGCTTAATGTAAAGGAAACCTAAATCAATAGGCCATTCTAATAATATAATTAATTATTTATCTGGATATTTGAGAACTATGCAAAAAATTAAAGAGTCATAGAAGCATAAGTGCTTTTTCTTTTGTGGGCTCATTCTCTCTCTTTCCCAAGGACATTTGAAATAAGTGCATCTTATGTAATAATTTTGGTCTATTTGTAGGAACAACTGGTCTGGTGCACAAGCTATTTGAAGCATGTGTCTACAGACACTGAGAGAAATTGATGAAAATTTCTGCCTATACCAGAAACTGAATTACACTGTTCTCTAGAGCATTTCAGCAGATAGCCTGCTCTTGAAATAGGTCTCTCGGTGAGAGAATTCAGGAGAAAGAAAGTTGTGAGTTCTGACACTACACTAGCAATATAGAAAGTGCTAGGGATGTTCAGGCAGAATTGAGCTGAGAAACTTGCAGTAACTATAGCTGGGCAGTTGAGGGATTCAATGTCTTATCAGCACTGCAGTTTTCCATTGTATTGTGATATTGAAGAGTAGCTCACAAAAAGTCTTTATCCTTGTTTCAGTTGTTACAACTACAGAAAGACAAAGTAATCCCAACATGTTTTGCCTTTCCTCTCCATAGTTGTTTTTCATTGAAGGGTATTTGCCCTGATTAATTGCTAGGAAAGATAGTACTGAGGTATAATGGAAAAGAGGTAGACTATATTTGGCATCTATAATTACTACTTGACAAAGGTTGTTTTTATCACTGGTGGAAAAGCCTTTTTTTTAATTTGATTTATAAAAATACATTAAAAAATATCAAGTTGTGCTGGAGATCAATATTCAGCTCTTGATGATTTTGTTCAGGCAGAAAGGATTTAAATACCATGAGTGTTTAGTTAGCACCTGACTATTATTCTTGCTGAAAATCCTATTCTCAAGTAAGAGAAGAATTTTAACTGTTTTGACTGTTCGGCTTCTTTTCTGCTTTGTTATGACTATAAATAATTTTCAACTTTTCTTCTCAGTTGTAAGACTACTTTGAGAATGCTTAAACTCAGGCTAGAAAACCATATCAGAAAAAATGTTTCTGAGAATTTCTCATCTTCACTACTGGGTGTGTTACTTTTTAGTGTCTCTCCATTTCTAATAATTTGGAAAAAAAATTATCTTTTCAGCAATGCAGTAGCATTTCTGTGTTAATTTAGGGCATAAGTGAATAGCCATTAGTACACCACTTCCAAATTTTAACACTACATTTTAGTAAGTTTTCCATATTGATAAAAATATGTGGATGAAAATATAAACTCCTCTAGATTTTTCAGCCTCTCCATATGTGGCTCAGCATTGAAACAGCAGGAATATAGTAAATTGGAAGTGATATAGGAAAAAATAATATTGGCATAAAATTATTTCCCTACTTCCAGAAGATTGCCTCATCATTTATTCTTTAAAAAAAAAACCCAAACAAACAAAAAACCCACAAAAAAAAAGAGTATTTTCTCTTATGTATTTAATTGGACTGATTGAAGGAATTCAGAAAAAAAATACAGTGTACTTCAATAATTATTATTTTCTCTCATTTCACCTATTTTATTACATGTGGGTAGCCTGATAAAATTAATAATTTGAATTAAATAAGAAAAACGTTTTCAGTATTTTGTAATTATTATCAAGTATCAGATGTTGAATTAGTAAGACAGACACCAGACTGAAATTGGTCCTCTCTATGTAGAGAGCAGCTTCTCTGAACCCTCACTAACTACATCGACATTATGGCAAACACCTTCTTCAGTGAAGGAGAATAGGGAAATATTTGTCCAAAACTCTGTACCAATACCATTCCTAACATAATAGAGTACTTATGTATTTATTTTTATTTAAACATGTGAAAATCCATGGTAAAGGCAACTAGATTATTCTCATGCCCAAAGAGTTGGTTGACTTGGTAGTCAAAGCCTGACCTCTAAAACCTTTGAAGTCAATGAAAAGTCTGTATTACTGGCTTTTGTTGGGGAACTGTCTATTTGTATTCTTAATTTGGGATTCTTTCTGATTTTTGTTGCACGTGTAATACTGGAATGAAAAATCAATTATGTAATATAACAAAGACAAACTCAGAGCAATGATTTAAAAACCCATAAAGTATGATGCTTGCCTACTGCTGAAAACCTTTTACAGCCTCAGTATTATTTTGCAGAGAAAACTTACTTCAGAGGTGAGTATAAATCACGCAGTTAAAGTGATGTCTATACTTTCTCTTATTAATGTCAAAATTCAATGTTGTGATTACTATTTCTAAAAAAAAAAAAATAATTAAAGACAAAAGTGCTGGCCCATTAGTGTAATTAAGTCAGAAATATGAAAATATTAGTAGCTTGTTATGTGTTGATGCTGTCACTGGAGAAGTTCTTAAAAGGAAATAACTAGAAGCAAAGGAAAAATAAATTAATCATACATCCGTAAATATTTACAGATGCTAGATTAAAAAGAAAAATCAGTAATGATTGTGTTTCTGCTTCTTCCAAATCCTACTGTAAGACCTATAAGAAAAAAGTAAAAAAGAACAAAAAAATTTTAGTGCACAAAAACTAAACCTTCAGCCAATCGATGCTGATTAGATTTTACAGTATAACTGTAGTTTTTATAGTTTTCATCTAAGGCATTTTCTTCTAGATTATGTTCCTGGACAGATCTATACAATAGGAATTGCTTTAATCTCATTCACTGACAGGCTGACAACCACCATGCAATGCAATTTAGCTCTCGCAAAAGCCCAATATTTCTTCTCTCACTTATTTATAGTAAAACTTGCTTGGTTTCAATGACATTGTACAGTCATTCCCCACCAGGATGATCAATTCTCATCTACGGGGATGATCATTTGCATCCTGTTAGATCTTTCATGCTCCAGTGAACAATAAAGTTATAAAACGTATGCTAACAGTTGGCATCTACATCCATCTTTGCTGAGCCTTCCAAGAACTGTGTGAAAAATATCACTCTACCCAGAATAAAAGCCAACTTCAAAGCAGGGTTTGAGAAGCATTTCCCATTCTAGTACAGTATGTATTACATTTGTGGCATTGTCTGCTAAAAGGACAAGTGATGTATGTCGTTTATTGACATCTCAATTAACACCTGAAGATCACAGAATCACAGTATCACAGAACTGTTAGGATTAGAAGGGACCTCTGAAGATTATCTAGTCCAACTGAAAGCTGGTAATCAGCTGCAAATTATAACCAAGTGAATCTTACTAAAATGACTTACTACTTCTTACTGAATTGCAAAGAGCTCTTAGTCAGACTTCAAAATTCTGCCATGCCTCACCTTGAAGTTGAGATGAAAACCCCTTTGCTCTCTTTACAGTTTCATCCCATCAGAATTGCATTTTTAAAAAATTAAAAATATCCTGTCTGCACCTGGAGGAATCTTAATGCAGGGCTCTGAAATGGTAGTGTACTTTTTAAAATATCTATTAACTTCTGTCTCTGAATTTTGTAAGTAACATGGGACTTGACATTGTTGTAAAGATTTGTCAAACCACATCCTAAAATGAAGAAAAAGTAATGAGATACAAAAAGGCCTAGTGACTGAAAAAAGGTTTGAAAATGTATTTGTTAAGAAATTAAGTTACTTAATATTCACTAAGTTTATGCACATGCAGTTAATATATTGATTGCTTAAGGTTGGCAAAATTCCCTGGAAGTCAACAAGATTTAATGTAGTTGTTTTGTCTGCTTCTAAGCCATCTTGTGCCAGAACTGAATTATTGATCTAAGTGACACATACCTTAAACGTGTGATTAGTTACTACTTAGCTTATTTCTTCTTGTTTAATTTCAGCTTCAAATTATTAAAATGAAAGTCACATAACCCTAAATGGTGGAGAGGTCAATATAACCCCAGCATGCCTCTCTAGTTGTTGTTCCACCATGTTCCAGTGTCTCAGCTGCAGTGTCTACTTCTGGTCCTTGGTACGTTCACAGTGTGCAGGCAATCCAACCCTTCACAACACCCGTCTGAAATCCTTGTCACCACGCACTGCCTGTCCTTTAAGAGCTGTGTGTGTGCTAAAGTCATACTGCCTTGTGACCTTGCCTCTCCTCCTACAAGTGATTTCAGTCATACAGAAGTACTGTGTAGTAATGTAAGAATTTTGCAAAGACTGGATCAAAATCCAGTGATGACTATATTGCTCTTTATATGGTATAGGGACCCCTTACACAGGGGAGAAAATTTAATTAGATTGATCAGAGTCTTTCTATTGTTGAAAAGAGTACATTAAGTCTCTAATAAATTCTCAATATTACATATAAACCTGAGAGATAGTTCAGGTACTTCTTTTGGGAGCTTATGTAGAATAAATTGCTCTAACAAAATCTATGATTATCAGTGATTCTGCAACCCATTGCCTTGGGATTTAAATTGCATGACTGTTTCCTGCTTGGAAATTTTTCCTTTGCTTTTATTAATTCACTGGTGATTTTCCAGTCAATATGAAATATGAGAAGACAGGGATAATAACAAAGATAAAATTGGTTATAAAAGTGAGCAAATAAGTAGAAACATTGTTTGAAAGGCAAGAGATAATTTGAGATATGATCTTGTCCTATTTTACTGTTTATATGCCTTCCAATCTTAGACTGCTTAAGGGAACACAGGGCTAAATCAACGTTGATTTCTTTATGTGCTTATTTTTGCTTCAGTTTTGCTGCCAGAAAATTAAGAAAAAAAGTAGAAGGGAGTATTGAGCAAGCGTCTCTTTATCACAAATTCTTTGGTGAATGTCAGAACACAAATTTGCATAAATAAACTACTGCCTTGATTGTTCCTTTTCTTCCCCTACCAAGCATACTCAATTTTTCAAATTATCCAAAATTTGCAATTTTCTTTTAGGGTTTTTCCAGACCTCTACTGGAAGGAAGGAAGGAAGGAAGGAAGGAAGGAAGGGTATCACAGCAACCAAAATGTGATCTGATGACAGGGACAGTAATGTTATCTGTCTACCAGAAAAGTGAAAAGCGCAACTGCACACAGTAAGTGTAAGCAAATCCATGATGCTTGACCTATGACAAGGCAAATTTGATTCCAAAGGCCTTTGAAAATACATTATAAAGATTACTGGTGCAATGTTTTTCATGTATACATAATTCTTTTGTTACTTGTGATCTTGTGTCACATTTTTCATCCTAGCCTTACTGTTTATATATGGCTCAGGAGTTCTCTGAGGTCAATGGGAGTCTTTAAACAGACAAAATCAGAAGATGATAACTGCATATGCATAAGGTAATATTTACTTTTATGTTCTTTAACTTTAAATTAAATATCAAATTTAATTTGATTAAATATCAAATACATTAAATATCTATTAAATATCAAATACATTTTGAATACGGACAACAATCAATCCTATGCAAGATACTCTTTATAAATATATTTGGCCAGAGTGTCATCCATTCAGAAAAATAATTTTTTCTCTGGACTTACACCAAAGGTTCAAACATTCCAATTAAAGTATCTAAGAACTTCATAACTGACTGATGCAAACTGTCAGGATGGGTTATTACATCAAATTTCAGAACTGATCGTGCTTATGTAATGCATCTATGCCTGAGAGTTGGGCATCAAATCCTGTGTGCATAATACCACAAACAGCAGATGGCTTAGGAGTCTGAAACCAGTCTGACTGTAATGATCCCTCCTCATAAGGCAATCTAGCAGTAAAAAACAGAGTTCAAGAGTGATTTAATTTTTCTTCAAAAAAAAAGAAAAAAGTGCAAATGAGAGTGTACTGCTAATCAATGAAGTCAGGCTTTTACAAAGAAAACTAATTTCAAAGACAGCAAGAGGAAATTGCATAACTTTATAGACAAATTGAAAAATAAAATTCCAGACTATTCTGTAAGGACCAACAGTAACAGCAAGAACATGATTTTATTACCCATGATTCTTCAACCACTGGGTTTTTCAGTAGAATTGCCAGCAAAACAAGGTCTGCCACACAGATACTTGTGATGTTATTTCTACATGGAGAGCCGGAAAGAAAAACGATGTTACACTCCATGTCAGCAAAAACAACTTGCATTTTGAATATATGGGGCATATTCTCCCTTCCATATTTCCAATCAACATTCTCAGGCCATTTTCACCTTCATTTAGGCCTTCACAAAGCCACAGTTCCTCTGCTCATTTAGACCCATACTTTGTGAGTTTCCTTTGGAAGATACTCTTCTGTTGTCTTTCCATGAAAATCATAATACGAAGTATAGAACAACAGGAGCTTGATGAGTGTCCAAGGCTTTCATGAGACACAGCCAGACTTGGAAAGGGAGAAGCAGACATAGATCCTACTGAACTCAATTTTGCCCTCATCTTATCTGTTAAATATCCAGAAGTAAAGGAAACTGAAATGGTGAGAAAGGGAGCATCTTGCTCAGAGTTAAAAAGAGAACATGTAAGAAGATTTTGAGTAAAACCAAATCCCTTGTATTTTAGTCTTATTGTACTGCCAAATCCCTCATTTTGTTTTTGTCGGGTTTTTTTTGTTGATTTGTTGTTGTTTTTTATTTTCTTTAGTATCTCTACAGTGTTCTAGCTGTTATGCTACTTAGGATCTAAATTATATTAGAATGTCAGTCACAGAAGTATAAGTGCAGTCATTTTTTCCATTGATTATATAAAAAAAAAAAAATCAGAAATTAAAAATAAGTGGTGTCAGGTGATTCCCAAAGAGTCTAAAACAGACTTGTGTGGATTTAGGGCTAGTCAGGATATTATTTGGACAGAAACAGTATACTTTTAATTAAAGTAATTGTTCCTTTCCCTATGCTATTTTCCTATCCTTTCCTCCCCAAAAAAGAGAAAATCACAAGTATGATGGATTTGACATTTGGATTTTTTTGTTTATTTGTTTGCTTTAAGTCTTTAAATATTTTTCTCTGTGCTCAGTAGCCATAGTATTTTTGGCTTATTTCCTTGTCTTGCATCATTCCTGGCTTTGGCTGGGTGTGAAGTGGAAGAGCAAACCTGTCTGGTCAGCTGGAGCTGCTGCCTAGACATCTGCTGAATGTTGTCTTGGGATTGTGTTTCTTACTATCCCAAAGCAGAGCCATCTGGTCCTCACGTAACTGAAGCTGTGAGATGTCTATAATTTCTGAAGACATCAAAAGTGCAAAAATAAGCTAACAATATAACTCCTATTCTTAAGAACAATGTGTTTTGTGATGTTGTCACTTCTCTCAGCATATAATACAAAAGTAATGTGTATTCTTTAAAGAACAGAAACTTTTAAAAGTGATTAATGTAACAATGAAGATGTAACATGACAGCTACATGGCTACGTCAGACACCAAATATTTTGATATACCAAACAATTCATATAGGTGTTTTTTTAATGGTGTGTCACAAATTGAGGAAAGAATTTGTTTTTAGGACATTTCATCTATTGGACAGAACTTCATAACAAAAAGTGTGACTGAATCATCATGCAATGAGCACCAATCTGAACGATGAGCGTGAACTAAGAAAAAAAAAATGGTGTTGGATCAGGTCCCATGATTTAGATACAATATTCATTTGTTAAAAAAAGAAGTTATCCAAAAAGCAGAAATAAGGATAGAAATAAGTTCAACTTTAGAGTGAACTGCAGAGGTAATAGTAATATAAAATAAATAGTGTCATTGAAAATTTCACAGAAAGTCTGTTTTTATGCAGTTAAGCCATTTTGAGGTCTGTTCATTTTATGTGTTTTTATAGCAATATAACTGAATATATGATGGATGTTTATCTTAATTAAATTTTCACCAGCATGGTTGCATTTATTATCAGAAATATTGTGTATTAGAAATGACAATAAGCTTTCATTAGGCTACTTGATATCAAAAATAACTTGCATGAAATTCAAAGATCCTAATTGGTTTTAATGTTGGTAATTGTGAATGTAGAGTTACAAATTTATATTATGTTACTGAACAGAAAAAAGCATAGTGTTTTCCATGAGTTATTAATTACAAACCTGAATGACATCTGGCAGTCACAAGAACTTTACAGACAGATTATATACCCTGTTGTCTTTTGTGATTTGTTTGGGGATGTTGCCATTCATTGTCCTCTGCCAATTTAATTTATCAGTTGACACTTCCTAGGTGCTGAAACATAGAGTCTCAGTTACCCTATAAGCTGAGACCTTTATTCTAGATCTTTATTCCAGATTTCTCTACTCCTATTTATTATAAAGATATTTCCTCTCATGTTTGAGGGGAAAAAAAATCCTCTACTGTATATTTTTATAGTAACACCATGAATCCATCATTTAAATGCCTTCAAAGAAACAGGCAATATAGAAAGAAAGCAATATAGTTTATCTTTAAATAACATAATCACTTATATTTAAATAACTGACAAAAGAGGTGAACTGGGTGAAGAAAAAGCAAAATAAAGTGTCAGCAACATATTATACCCAGTGAAAACCTTGATTAACAAGGTCTGTTTTGTTCTGAACAAGAGAGAAGGCTGGCAGGTGGTGGCCAGGTGTCAGAAGCTGGAAAGCAGGGACAAGATGGTGGTCATTACTGCAGTGAAATCTCACAAAATCAGTCTTGTTTCAACTGGACCAGTGACAATGTAATGCATTTCCCTGGGATTTTCTGTTGCTCCAGATCTCCACAGTTTATAGGCTTCTGAGTGTTGCCCACATTTCCTCACTTATCCCCTTCACTCTTGACTGAAGTGACAGAAGGACCCCTGAAATCTCTTAAATTGCCTAACTGTGATTTCACTTAGTGAAAATCAGCTTGTGGCATTTTACCAATCACCAGAAACATATATATATATATATATATATATACATTTTTATATATGTCTGTCTATCTATCTATCTATCTATCTATCTATCTATCTATCTATCTATCTATCTATCTATCTATCATCATCTATCTGTCCCTCTCCCTCTCTCTATATGTATATATGTATTATATATTAACAGCTTTGGCGGGGGGAGGCCAGCTCCATCTATTTCCTCAGGTTTCCCGGAGCATGGAGGGGATTGCGAAATTCCCACGTGGTCAGGACTAAGGACAGGCATCATTCCAGGATAATGAGTTCTTAGAAAAAAGCCTTTAATTACGTTACTCAAAGGTATTTAAGCTCTTCGGGCAGGGTTTGGGAGGTAAGATGTGACTGGGTAAGGGTTCAGGGGGAGTGGTGTGGTTTGGGGGACACAGGGGCCAATAAGGGAGCAGGAGGACCAAACCCAGTGGAAGCACAGGAATGGGGAGTGACAGGTGATACATCCAGTAAGGTCGGGAGGGTGGCAGGGCTGGATACCTGAGAAGAAGAGAACACTCTATGTTCACATGTGTGGGGTTTCTAAAGGTTACAATCTAAACAGGGGAAAACCCGTACATAAAAGACGCAGGTAAAGTTGAATTATAAAGTCTCTGGTCCCTTGGAAGTTGTCACAGTGGTGGGCTTGTCTCCAGAAGTTTCCCTTTCCATGATATGTAGCCTGGATGACCCTCTGTCTCTGTTTTGCATGTGCTGTGGCAGAAGTCTTTCCCAACAATATATATTATAAATATTATATATCTTTTATATTATATGTGCATATATATTTTATTGATATATAATATCAGTGGTTTATTCTAACAGATTAATTTAGTTACACATTCTTGTCACCCATCTAATGTGAACTAGAATTTGAGTAATCTGTTTATGATTTCAAGTAAATGGTAATATGAAGTATTTCAAGAAATCTGACCTTTTAAAAACTAATAAGCCAAAATAATATAGAAAAAATAATATAGCTAAAACAGAAAAGAAGACAATAAATCTAATAAAAATCCCTGATAAATATTAAACCCAAGAGTGAATCAGAAAATAGATTTTTTAATGAAAATATACAATATTTTTATCACTCACTTTAAATTAAAATGATATGCTAAATTATTGTATGTAATATAGCAATCTTATACTATTCTTGGCCTAGAAATTGTAGGGCCGTATATTAAAATCTTTTGATATACTTAAGTTTAAAATGTTCTACTATTTTATTATTTCCTTCTGGGTATTCATAAGTGGTTTGGAAGTCCAGTCACTGTTTCATATACATTGAAACTAGTTTGTCTATACACATTAAAAAAAAATAAAAATATTAAAAATTCAATCCACCAGCTGTTCACTATCACTACTGTAGTTGTAGGTATTTGCTTTCCATCTCTTTATCTCACTGAGAAAGATAGACCCTCTTCTGAATCATCATCATCATTATGCCATATAATTGTTCTGAGCCAAAATCTCTGATAGCTGGAGTCATATCCAGGTCATACTCATCCAAAATACCTAAATGAGAAATTTAGGAAAAGATAATACCAGTAACTTTTTTTAATTCTCTGTTGCAAACATGAATTTTTTTATTTAAGTAGGTTCCATTTCCCATTTAGGAACTTTTTTTTTTTTTTTTAAATTATGTTGGTGGGGGAGTTTGATGAGGGACTGAGTGAAATGTTTGGTAAATGATCTCTTCAAGACGTTGCATTTTCTTTAAAGCCATATGGGCCATTTACTTTAGTTTTATAGTAATGTTCATAGTTTAATGATCATTTTAATAGTCATTTTTCAATTTAGACTCTGCTAGATATGTTTATCCCTTTAGATTAACTACTAATTATTTCACTGATAGAATTCCAGCTATACTGTCTATGGACACACCATATAAATGAAACTACTCATTGCTCTTGGAGAAAAAAAAAAAAAATAAACACAGCCTAAGTTATTAATGTGTTCATTTCTGAGTCGTTGTTTATTCCCCTTCATTATAAATGATTTATGTGATTCATTAGACTGTGGTAATTATCATTTTAGACTCATAAGTTTTTTATTTATGCAAGCTTTGCTGGTGATGAAGTACACTGCTATTTACAAGTCAGGTTTGATAAGGAGTAAATGCAGGATAATGAAAACAGTCAAATTATGTTTAAAGGGCAGTAAAATGTGTTTTATTCCTCGAAACACCCTAACTTGACATTACAAAACAACTGCATTGTCTCTTAAGAAAGAGAAGCTCTTGAAACCATTACTGGATTTCTCTAAGAAGTAAAAAAAAAGATAGCCCTAAAAAAATGAGAACAGCTACACTAACACCAGATTGTCTTTAGTATAAAGAGATTGCCCAGTCTAGCGTATCAGTTTACAAAGACATTACATGGCGCGTTCCTGAACTAACCATTGACCTTATCAGTTCTCCACTGTTTCCCCAGCACATTCAGACCTTTTTTCCTTCCCCTGACTTCTGCTTGGCTGTGTAGTTCCAGCCAAGGCCACCAGTTCACCTCTGAGCCTACAGTCCAGACTAATTAGCCGACTTCTTTTAGTTGATCCCTCTCCTCAATTTCTAAAGATTTTAGCATACCAATCTAAAATTGTAGTTTCTGTACACCTTTGTCTCTACCATCTCTTTTGAATTACAAAGTTGAATCATTTATTAATCATCACATCATCTAACTTTGTCCTGTATTCCTTTATTGGAAGTTATGGCTTGAATTTTCCTTGCTGTCGTTTCTCTGCTTATTTCAAAACACTGATTATTAATATTACACAAAGATGCACACAAAACATTATTCTATTGCCTCTTTGATTTTCTTAAGGACTAATTTAAAACATTACACACACACACACACACACACACACACACACACACACAAAATAAAAAAAAAAATTGACTAGGAAACAGCTTTTATATTCCTCAACATAGTTGGAAGGGACTAATTTAGTCTTAAAATAGAAAATGTAAAATAGAAATAGAAAATGTAGTTTAAATTTGGAATCTAAAGTAGAACATTTTCTTCCTATGTAAGCATAAGTATTGTAGCTAAGACAGTTTTTGGAGAGTAAAAAGAAATCTTAAAAACTACCTTAAGATGCCACAGGGATATTTTAATGAGAAGATAATCAAGTAGAAATATTCTTTGTATTGGGATTTCAGAGTTATTTATTTATTTATTTATTTATTAAAGATTTTAACTAAAATAAAATAACAACCACAATGCCTTCTTGCTAGGAAAAGGGATATTTTTATAGGCTGGTAAGTTGTAGTTGAGACTTTTTTTTTTTTTAAATTAATGTGAGTAAAACTAATCAGTAGGGAAGTTAAAGTCTTATAAATGCAATTTGGCAAAGGCTTTACAGCTCTGGCAGCAGGGGAAAGAAAAAAGCAATTTTTTGTCTTCCAGTTAATTGTCTTGAGTTACAGTCTGAGTGCAGCTGACATTTACTGTTTTGCAGACTAGAAATGTGCAATATTTATCATTGTTGTTTAGATTTAAAACTATAGTTGACACCAAGTACACCACCTTAGAGACTATGGAAGCAGATAATATCATAAAATATTCAAAGAAGGTATTCATGTTAGAACACGTTAGCTATAACTAAGAAAAGATTTTTTTGGATGTCAGGTGTAAGACAATCTCAAGTGTAGCAGATTTAGGGGTTTGTACTATGCAGATATAGTCCTGTGTCTTACTTCTTAAATCACGCCCTAATTCTGCCTTGTTTATTTGGAGAGCTTGAGAACTTAGAGCTAAGATGTGCACTGCAGCTCCCACAGTTTCACAAATCATTCTGTTAGTCACTGTTAATATGATCAAGCCCTGCTCTTCTGGGAATGGCTCAACAACGGTCTGATAATGGCGACTTGTGAATGAACTCCTTTTTTTCTCTGCTTATCGGTGCAGATTTTCTTCCTTTCTTAAAGTGTCTTAATATTGCCCCATGGGTAATTTCACCCTTTTGCTCTTCTGATTCTCCTCCCCAGTGTACTGGGGGGTGTGAGGGAACGATTGGGTGTGGCTTAGTTGCCTATGGCGTTTAACCCACAACATCTGTGGATATCAGTGTACACATAACTCAATGAATATTGATTAATGTAATGGTGGGCCATGAATCAACTTTTTAGCCTTCTTTGATCATTTGGTGGAAAAAAGAACAACAATAACAGGATTTGTAATATTTGCATAATCCAGATTTTTGCTTTTTAAGCCTGAAACCGATCTTCCTGAGGTGAACAAGTAATAAATTGCTTAGTTTGAAGAAGCAAAAGGTGAGAAGTCAAAATTCTTTTTCATATTTTCATTCTATTTCAAATTTTGGAACATAAGGCTACAAGGCAGAGATGTTTTAATTTAATTTAGTGGGCTTTATTTGGCTATTATGAACTTCATTTTTAATTAAACATACCATTACCTTGTTGGGAAAGATGAGATTTAATCACATATAAAAGTCACTGAAATAAAGTTCAGACTTTCATTCTTGATGAGGTAATAACACAGTTTTCTGGTATTTGCATATTTTTGCCATTGACCTCCCTGAAAATTACAGCAGAAACACAAGGAAAATCTATTCAGAATGATGCAAATAGTGGAAGTTAAGCAATTTCTACTTAAAGAAAAGTTATTTTGAATTCAACAAGAGTTGTGTTAAAAAACCCCTTGTTTTATCACTCTCTTCTGCTCTTATCCAAGGAGATTTTGGGAAAGTTGTTAGGAACAAGAATGATCAATCTTTCCAAATGAGGTCACTCATGTTCTAGGGAGACAGGAGGGTGAAAACTAATACATCTAACATGTACTTTCTTCATTCACTTGATAAATTAAATTTTAAGCATAGTTCAAAATTTAGAGTAATATATCTTAGAAAAGACATAAATTCTCAATAGTATGTGGACTCATGTGCTGATCCATAGTTTTATATGAAAAGCTGGGATATATTTCGTTTTTCCTCTATGAACACTGATGGTTTTGTATATGCATGTATCTATGCATATACAAAAATATGTATCAAATGTAAATTACCATAACTTTACTAGTTTTTTGATAAAGTAAAGAGATTATTTGAACAAATAAAAACCTGAAGATGTGGTACATGATAATAGCAAAAAACCCTATTTATTGCATATTTCTACATTAAAAAAACTTTTGCTCAGTTTTTCAGAGTTTAAGTTTTTTAAACATTAACCATTTAAAACTGTGAAAGATTTATGCTTGAAGAGAATTCAGTGTATTTAAACATAGATAACTCAGGCATATTAAGAAAAAAGCGAGGTTGAATAAAAGCAGTTATGTCTGCCATATTTACAAAATATTAATATAGAGGGTGTAAAATAGCTTTATCATCCTTATGCCATGAAACAGAAACTAAAATATTTTTTTTTAGATTAAAAACCCCATCTGAATTTGAAGACCCTAGAATAATATCAGCTACCACAAGGACAAAGAGATCCACTAGATTATAAAAGCAGTATCTTCAAGTACCTTTGAAATCAGAGCATATTTTACTCTCAACATTTCTTAAATGGAAAAGAGGAAAAATTAGACATGGAGGAACCTGAAGTCATACTAAAATAACACAAAGCTGGAGGAGAAGTAGGTCAGAAAAGATCTCTTCCTGCATTGGTCCTGCACCAATTAAAATATGGATGTAATAAAAGGCAACTCGATAATACCTAGGATCGTCACAGTGTATGAAAAGATGTAGAGAAAGAGGTGGAGGATGCATGTAGTTTTTATACCAACAGAGTGACAGGAAACACGAGCAGCAGGGAATGAACAGGAGAGGACAGCAGTGGATCTATGGGTAGACACACATTTCTGCAGGTAAGTGCAGCTGAGGCTTACTCATTTCCAAGAAGATCAGAAATCAATCTGCTGATACTCTGAAGCACCTGGAAAACATTTAGATGTATGGCAATGTGCCTGACCTAGAAGCACTGTTGAGGTAGAGTACATATAGAGTCAGGTTTATCAGTGCACACTTTGACACTTCTGCACTCTGCATGGCTGACCACTGCCCTGAAGACAGGCAAAATTAGCTTACTGCAAAAAACTTTGTGAGCACAGTCCACAAAACTCTTTCTAAAAGATACCTTTTATTCATTAGGACATATATTTTTAATAATTTTGAAAGGTCTACAGAAAGTATTACTGTCCCATGGTTATTTGTTACTGCTCCATAACTGAAGCTTTCATATGTCTGTTTCTGTGCACAAGTAGCTGAAGCTACAATTAAAACAGATAAAAGTACTGTGATTGATCTGACATTGATATGAATTCAAATTGTGTCACAAAACTGATATGTATATCTTAGCCTCAGATGCATGAACCCTGGCATGTAGAAGGAACTAGTCTGTGGGGACAGTAGCATTTTCAATTTCTACAGTTTACTCACAAAAAGACAACTATAACATCAGAGCAAGAAGCTACAGCCTTAAACATGGTTACACTACTGAAAAAATCATATGATGGTATGTTTGTTTATTATTTTGGGGTTTTTTTAAGATCTGCAAAAGAAAGAATTTCTGACCAAATATTTTATTCATAGTGTAAAATCAAGAGCTTGAGTAAGAAAAAAGCTTCCTAACCTGCATGGTCCTTAACCACATATTCACAGGCAAAAGAGGATGACAGAGCTGCACATATATAACAGTCTCAAAGATGGTATCTAGGTTACTGGAGAGAAGTTCTAGCAAGTTCAAACAAGTTCAGCAGTGTTATTTTTTCCAAGAGAAACCAAGTTTCATTATGTGTTCAAAGCAGGAGGATTATTGTATAGCAAGGACTACTGCTCCCTATTAATCTCCAGTTATTTTCAAAGACTGGAAGAAATGCACCGAGAACAGATAAGGGATTTTCATTGTTAAAGCCACTGAATTGCATTCGTATAAACTGGCCTCTATATCAATTACAGATTTTGTGGATGATGCTGTAGATTTTTAACAAGTATTTCATTCTTTGAGTGATGTACTAGATACAGGAGAACAATATATATTCCTTCTTTCTTGATAGCAAATATATTGAAAAATGAAGACTGCTATCCTGTGGCTATCCATTCCTGCAATTCCATATCCATAATATAAATATGAATAAAATTATGCAGTAGTATGGTAACAATATTCTTTGATAAAATCAAAACAAAGTGAACAAACCACAACCAAAACAAAATTGTTCTGTAAAGGTAAAAACTAGGACTGACTCTTTAGCAAGGAGAAAAAAACATGGTAATATTTATATGTGATTATATGAGCATGTTCCCTGTTAACTGATGCATATTATGGGATAATATCTATATTATTGAATGAATTAAATGAATAAATTATTAAATGAAGGGCTCAGGCAGAAATTATATCACTTCAACCAGAGGTTATACAAGAATACTTTTATAATTTTTTTTTTTTTTTAATTAGAACTGCCGATTAGCTACTTTGAAATACGCATGAGCACTATTAAAAAAATTGGTGCAAAGTGCAGATAATACATATTGCATCTATGAAGATATAATAATAGAGACATTTCAAACATTTGCACAACTTTGAAATGCTGCTAATGTGCAGAAATCAAGTACAGAATATTTCAGATCTGCTGAGAAATATTGTTAAAATTAAGTGCATAGTGTGGGCAGGTATCAGGTGCAGTGAGGCCTTAACTCTGACCAAGTGCAATAGATTGTCCCTTGGAAATTCAAATTGCTCAGACAAAATGAGATGCTGATGGCTAATATTTGATCATGCCTCATTTTGTGAAGCTTGAAGGACTGACACTTAATAGGGAGTTGTTCTTTCTCTTTGGGATTACTCTTTGTTCTTGCAAGCTCCTTATTGGAAGCAACGCTGGAACTAACCCTCACTCTCCATTCTGAAATTTTAGTCTTTCCATTTAATATACATCTCATAACAACTATAGTTTAGAAGTTTTTCACACTGTTGACAAAGTTCTTAGATAATCACTAATTTTCCTTTGACATGGGAGGTTGCATAGACTGCTCTCCTGTTTATAAATTGTGTGGATCCATTCTGTGTGATTTGCATTCCTTTACCAGAATGAGTTCTTTGCGCAATTTGCATTTTGAAAGTTCGATTAACAGTAAGGCAGCAAATTTTATCTTGAGCAAAATGGTTGTTAGGCAGTTATACAACAACCCCACTTGAATGTATTTTATTGCACTTATTTTTTTACTCTCCTTAGCTTTAGCAGCATCCTGATTGATTTTATGACCTGCAGTCGTACAGTATAAAATTGGTGAACTTAATTTAGTCTTTGACCTTGTGATCTGTCTTTCTGTACATTGTAGAACTGTTCACTTCATGAAAACCCAAAAGGCTTGTTTGTTTCTTTGTTTAATAACTTCAGTTGTAAAAACATTTAGTAAATATTTTCTAGGCCATTATTTTACAGGCAAATTTGTCACTTGGTTCTACTCAAGAAACAAACAAACCAAACCAAAGAAACTAAGAAACAATACAAACAACCAAACCAAACTAAACCAAATCAAAACCCAATAAAAAATACTCTCCAATTCCTGTGTCCTATGACTATTGATTAGGGTGATCTATGTTTCAATGGATGGCAAGTATGAAAAGGACCTGAATGGGGCTTCAATTTGCATTAATAAATCACAAGAATAAGGAAAAACTGGAAGCAACAAATTAGAGATCAGAGTTAGATAACCAATCTCATGTTCTGTTTCTCATTAAATCCCTTGTGAAAGTACTCAAGGGACGGATAAGTTTCAAGAATGCATTCTGACATTACAGACTATCCTTTAATATTGGTAAATTAGTCTTAAATTATGATCCATCATTCACTGATGGTTTACACCTCTCATATGGATAAAATAAATGTCTCCTAGTAATTTTTATAACTTCATGGCAAAAGTGAAGTTTTCCACAAGTTCTATGCCTTGTAGCTGTGATAACTCTGGGGACCTTAACATTTCAGAATTAAAAAAAAAAAGCTTATTGTCAAATATAGTTGGTACTTATATTTTGTTCAATTATTTATGGAGACTACATTTTCCTGTACCACTTTTTTCCTCCCTCCCCAGAACAACAGAATTTATAGAAGTATCAATATCCACCTTCAAAAATTTCCGTAGGGAAAAACTACCTGTTAATTTCCCCCATCTACAGGTAGCTTCAGATACTTGAACTGAGCCCTAATGTTCCTTCCTGTTTAGCAAACAAGTTTTGTAAAAAATTCTAACTCTAAGAAGTTATCATTTTGTATACATCTACAGGCACAGATACACACATATCCACATACAGAAGTCCGTGCTTCAGAGGACCAGTTCCTTATGATCTTATGTCTTTTAGGCAGCTACATAAAATGGCTTAATATTTTTTCCTAAGCCTCTCTTCACGCTCAAATGAACTCTTCTTTTCCTTCTTAATCAAGTGCATGACTTTTACCTTACTGTAAAAATAAAATACCCTGGGTAAAACCACATGACAAGCTGTAGCCCTTTGTTGATAACCCATTATGAAGCCAGAAACACAAATGCTTCTTAAATTATTTTTTGATGTTTCTTCTTTTTGCACTCTAGTTCCTGAGTCAAATAGAAGTTCAAAGATAGTTTATAAACTTGTGGAGCAATCCAGACTGCTTAACTCTTACTAAGTGATGGAACATTTAGAAGTGACTTGTTCTGAAGGTCAGTCTGAAAGAGTATATACTGATATTCTGTATCTAGAAGACTTAAAAGCAACAAGTCTGCATCCAAAGCCAGCAGACCTCTAGAACTTAAACATCTTCATTAATCAAAAGAAGTAAGTAAACAAGCAAATAAATCAATAGAAGAGTGGCCCTTAAAGAGATGGACTGTTCTGACTTTCAAAAAGACACAGACAAAAAAAAAAAAAAATCCCACACCAAACAAAAGAAAACCCCTTGATTTTTTTATTTTTTTTTCATAAATGCAGAGCTCTGATCCCCTAAAATTCAGCATTTCTCAACCATCAAGCCTCAGGTCTTCTTGAAAAGGGACAACACCGACTGGTTTTTATGCTAGATTTTAAACGTATCACTTTAAAAAATTCTCAGCAGAAATTTAGTAGAATGTGAATAGAAAAGGTTATTTTTTTCATAGAAACTCATTAAGTACTCATTTTCAGTTTTGAGTTCAAACTTAAGTAGTCCTGAATATAACTCATGTTATAAATTCTCATAATCAAAACTTGCATTATTGTGCTTTATGAACAACTGAGGAAAGTGAAAAGACAGAACCTCAGTGATGGGAGGAGTGTATCACAAGAGGATGTGTGGTCATACATATATCTTATTTCCCCTTGTACTTAGAAATATTGAAAGTCAGACACATTACCTGTGGACCTGAAATGTTGAACCTCAAACAGCTAGACCTCTGCAGAATTGGTGAGCTGTCTGTCAGGATGAATGTCCCAGTTAGCAGTCAGTTCAGCTGTTTCTATGGTTACAGATTAATTCAGTAGTTAGAAAGGCAACCTTTGGTATACATATTTCTTGAACAAGGAACATAAGTCAAAATTAGATACGTTCTTAATGATGGATTGACTATCATGTAACAAGATTTCAACATATATGATTTCTTAGGTGATGCTAGTAAGTGCCTTACTCATTGAAAAAAACCTCAATTTTTCAACTAATGTAGCTGTTTAGGAAAAATATAATGTGGAAGTAAACATCCCAAGCCCTGCAGTTTTGGAACTATTTTTTAAACCAATTTTTGACGTCTAAAGAAAACAATTAAAGATAATGACAGGACTGTGGCTTCTTCATAATGTATAACTATATAATGAGTGTTATTTGCTTAAATCTCAAATGAATTAGAATGTCAGTAGTATTTTATATTAAAGTGTATTTCTGGGTAAGATGACACTAATTTTAAATTTTAGTTTATGCATGACTTTAAAGAAATCGAAGTTCTCTCTCCTTACAAATATGCTTACCAAAACATGACTTGAAAAGCAGAGACTTATAACACCCTTTCCAAAAACTTTACATTAAAACTTCACATGATTTATATGAATTTGGCACTAACTCTACTGCCTATGGCTACCCGCTCCCCCCCCCCAAAAAAAATCCTACTGCCTAAAAGCTAATGAAAACACAAATTGTCTTAGTATTAATGATACTTTTTCCCTTATCTAAGCAGCCTTTAAACAAGAATCATATGTTGTCTACCTGTAATGAACAAGCAAATGTGTGTTCTGTTATGATCAACTGCAGGGGTAACAACATTCATGTCCTTCGGGATATGTATTAGTTGGAATAGACAATAAATTTAACAACATCAATGCATATTATCCATTCTTAATTCAGCCTGGAGTGTAACATCTTCACATGGAATGTATTTCTGCTGTTTAACAGTTCTGTCAAATACTGATAATACATCTGTTAAGATACAATTATTAGAGATGCCTCTGCCCAAAGTATGGTCCAAATGAGGCCATATGCCAAAGTCAATAGTAGATATTTTGTTTAACCATAAATATGAGGTAGAGAGAGAAAGAAAGAAACAGGAAAAGAGAGGCAACAGGGAGACAAAACGATTAAGTAGAAAGATAATACCACCTGTGCAGCCAGACAATGTTCCGTTGGTCCCCCTCTGGTTCTCTCAGTGGTGTGGGTCCCTCAAAACCTAGAGTTCAATGGGTTAAATATGCATTCAGGTATATGTGGCAATGCCCAAGCATCTTCCCTGTGTGAGGGGGAGAGTTTTATACTATGTTTTTGCAACACTGTGGATCTGTTACAACACTGTGGATCATATGCAGTCCTCTGATGGAAGGCCTCAGAAATGAGTCTAGGGGTGCCTTGGGGGTCTTTGATAGTTTATGAAACTTTCTAAGATATGACAGCTGCTTCTCACATCAACATAGTTGAGCCAGTTACACCCCATTGGAAAGGATGAATACCTTCAGACCTACTTCAGAGTCATTGGCCTTCCCCCACCAGACCCAGTCAGAGACAACTTTTAGCACAGTTGCTGAGCTGGCCTTCCCTGTGGACAACCTGCAGTGTTATATTCCAAAATCACAGAATCAAAGAATATGCTGAGGGAGTCACAAGGATAATCAAGTCCAACTCCTGGCCCTGTGCAGGACAGCACCTAGAGTCACACCATGTGCCTGAGAGTATCACCCAAACAATTCTTGAACTCTTTCAGTCTTGATGCTGTCACCACTTCTATGGGGCACTTGCTCCAGTGCACAACCATCCTCTGGGTGAAGAAGCTTTTCCCAATACCCAACCTAAACCTCCCCTGACACAACTTCAGGTCATTTCCTCATGTCCTGTCACTGGTCACCACAGAGAAAAGATCACTGCCTGCCTCTTCTCTTCCCCTCACAAGAAGGTTGTAGACTGCAATGAGGTCTTTCCTCAGTCTCTTCTCCAGGCTGAACAGACCAAGTGACCTCAGCCACTTCTCATATGGCTTCTCCTCAAGGCCCTTCACTAATCTCTGTTGCCCTGCTTTGGACACTTTCGAACAGCTTAATATCTTTCCTATATTGTGGCTCCCAAAACTGCACACAATATCCAAGGTGAGGCTGCCCCAGTGCAGAGCAGAGTGAGACAATCCTCTCCCTTTACCGGCTGGTGATGCTGTGCCTGATGCCCCCCAGGATGTGGTTGGCCCTCCTGGCTGCCAGGGCACGGCTGACTCATATTCAACTTGCCATCAACCAGGACCCCCACGTCCCTTTCAGTGGTACTGATGCTTTCCAGCATCCCACAGCCTTGTTTACCTTTTGCTAGGCCTGAGATTATTTGGACAATAGTACCATCTATATTTTATCCTGAGTTCTGGTCACATGGCTTAATTTACAGTCCAAATTCCAGAAATCCAGGAGGCATATTTGGGTGTGGGTTTTGGTTGTCACAGACAAGCAGTTGCTTCTTTGCACAGTTTGCTGCAGCTGGCAAAGTCCTTTGGTGATCCCAACAGTGCTTGAGGCAATTGCGATCTTTAAGTTTCTATTAACCTCTACTGGGTGGTAGATGTTCATTCTCAAAATGTAGAATCTAAGAAAATACTAAGCCAAAAAGAGCAAAATTACAGACAAAATGGTATTCAGAGCAGATATACCTATATAGAAAAGCAGCAGTGAATCAAATGGATAAAATGTCAATTTTTAATTTTGTTATATAATTATTAAACATATATTTTTAACTTTAAGGATAAAATTATGTGGAAAATATTGGGATAAATGGCCCTTTAGAGCTCAGGGTCCTAGACAGCAGGAAGCAGTCTAGGAAACTTGGGTTCTCTACTTCAGGACATATGATGCATCAGATAACTGATGCATAAAGTCTGAATTAATACAACAGAAACTCTCCTCATCCATTCAGTTGCAAGGTAAAAGAGGGACCAGAGAGCCTATAAAACAGGGAAATACTGGCTACACTATTTTTCTATTTATTAAAATAATTTATTAAAATATTACAGTTTCTTATATCCAAAGTAACACGTTTAATAAAAAGGATATGTATGGACAATCATATACATTTTTCAAATGTACACTGCCTCAACTTTTAACACAAAACATGATACATGGTATCACGTGACATTTCACAGAGATCTGATACTTTCTGCAGCCTTATAAAAGGTGTTTACCATAAGTTGAACTGGTTTTCTTATTATGCAAAGTAGACGAAAAGAAAGTTAGACAGGTGTGTCTTGAAAAGGCTCTAAGGAGTTACAGTATGATGGCTAGAGTGCATTAACCTAATACTTTGGAGCCAAAGAAGGATTGCATGGTTATCTCTTATTTGATATAGAAGTGACAGTAAGCTGCATAAAGAAATAGAATGATACACTGCATCTTTCCCATATAGCTTCTTATGGCAAATGCATGTATGTCTTTCTTAGAGAGTAAAATTCAATCTGCCTAAATCTTGCCTGTACTTACATGCCTAGCACTTACGTGACACACTTATGTGTCCCAGATGGTTAATCCAGCCTGCTAATTTTCCATGTTTTCCAGGCTGTACACTCAGATATAGTACAAGAAGTGATACAAGAAAGAAATACAATATATTTCATGACTGTATCAAAGTGCATGTCATGAATTGAATTGATCTTAGAATTGTGTTGGGCAGATGAAAGACAGAGAGAGGTGTGAAGTGAAAAAGGATTTAGCAGCTACAGCATGATTGCTAAACTGCATTCCTGAAGTGGTTTCGAAAAAATAGTCTTGTATTCCTGCCTATACAACCGCTCATCCTAGAACAGGAGGGGTGAAAAGTGGCAACATGGCCAGAGCATTCTTCTGAAATGTGCTTTAAATTGTAACACAGCTGGAAACACAGGGGATAACATTTCTTGCATCCTTAATAGAAAAGAGAGGCACTCATCTTAAGCAAGGTTGAATAAACTCCCTGCAAGCCTTTGTGGCTCTTGTTCATCTCAACGCAGAAGAAAGAAAATACAAGTAGGCATGTGAATAAATTTCAGTAAGGCAAAACCTGAATTGCAGATCAGTGCTGGGCAACTGTATCTTTTTCCAGCATAAAACTTTAAGCTGAACTTATTTTTATGATAACCTCTTTTTTTTTTCTTTTCTTGTTTTTTTCTTTTTTCCCTATTAATGAAGTATTTAAGTGACTTTACTGAAGCACACATAGGGACATACGTACTCATGCATAGTAAATTATTAAAAAATGTAGAACTGTGGCTGTTGAATCTAACCAGTTCAGATCAAGTCCTACGAACTTAATGCTGAGAAGTTATAGCAACAAAAACTGGTCTTTCTAAATCCAGAAGCCATAATCCAACACTGTAGCTAGGCAATTATTCAAGTGTTTAAAAATCAATGAGAAATCTGTTTCTCTCTTACACAGATGGTTGCCCATTTATTCTACTCGAATCAGTATGGATCTCAGACTAGAATAATCCCATAACACATAAGTTTTCAGGAGCAGAGACCCTGGTGAGCAGAACTGGTATGGCAGAAGGAAATAATACTATTTATCAATTGCTTCAGTGACTATTGGTGGTTTGGTTAGGAACAGAGACAATGAAAAATGTGCTTTCATTGAGAGTGATTTTCAAAATTCAGTTAGACAATTAGAAGAAATCTGTAATTGCAGGTACTTTCACCTAAAAGAATAATGAAGTGCAAAAAGAAGAAGAAAGGAAAATAGTCTAAAACTCATTCTCTATTTTCTCTCATTCATAGCTAAAATACACTCAGAGATATGCAAACAATACCAGGGATTTTTGTAACTACAGAATTTTCTTCAGAACTAAAAACAATGATCATTAAGGTGAATGAACTGCATGCAATAGCAAATGTTGAAAAGTTATTAATTTTAGAAAACAAATGTTGCCCCATTGAGTAATTAATCCAAATAATAATGCTGTAGGTTCACACTAGTTCTTAATGAAATAACAACTTGGAAAAACAGTTATCACTTTTTTCTGATTACTATGGTGATCATTATAAACTCAAAAACTTTATTTTTTTCTGAAGATCCTTGATATTATTAATTTTGAGTATTAAGTTCTATTTTCAGACATATGACTTACCAAATAATACCTGAGAGAAGTGCAAATTGACAGATGAAGTTACATTGCAGGGTTAATATCAGCATTTTTTTTTTTCTACTCTAGCCTGTTTATTTGGATCTCAAAATTAGAGGTAATTGGAGGAAAATATGTATTAATTAGGAAACATAATTTATAGATTTAAAAATTGTATTAACATATTCTGTCTCTCTTTTTGCCTTAATATATACAGCTGAAGGGCACATAGCATGTGGAATGACTAGGCCCTCAAATACTGGTATACTCAGGTTCCAGTGATACTGAGTCAACACTTCTTATAAGAGCAGCTTATTATATTCTTATAAGAATATAATATATTCTTATTCATTGACAAATGAACCACTTACAAACCATAGGATACCTATGTTCTTCTTAATGCAGGTTTTAGATGTACTCCCTTGAAAGTAATTTTTTTCCAAAATGAGTGTAATATAGTTGTGAGAAATTGTTATAACAGGGACTGAAGAAGGATTAAACTATATGACTCAAGTTTCAATCTCCCCTTCCACCTTTCTTGTAAAGATTTCAGGCTATTATACATTGCAGTTCAGAGAAAGACTTGTATTGACTTAATAGGACCACAGGGCTTAAAGCAGCTATGTGTCTCTGAGTCTAGGGGAAGCATGACAATTTAATTGCCTCTGCCTTTAAAAAACAAATACACAAAAAATAGAACAAACAAAAAAACACCTCTCCAAAAAAAAACAAACACAAAAAAACCACCCAAAGGAAAACACCAAAAAAACCAAAACCAACCAACTAAACAAAAAAAAAAAAACAAATCCAATCAACTAAACAAAAAAAACCCAACAAAAAATACCAAAACCACAGAAAAACAAACAAACAATCAAAATACCAAAAAAACCAAACATCAACTTTTGTTATTGCACTGTTATTCAAGATGAGAAAGTAGACCTGGTTAAATTTAGTCTGACAATCAGTATAACATCAAGGCAGGATCTACAGTGACATACACTCTCCTGAAGTTCTGAGGAAATTTCTAACCACTGATATTTCTTTATTACTCTATGGAACAAAATAGTAAGATGTGGGATGTCCAGATTCAGTGCCTCTACCAAAGAAATTTATGATTGTTCTTTCCCTCTGCAAGGTGAAACCTCATTAATCCTTGGAGAATAACTTAATCCTGGTTTTCTTCTCCCAGATAAAGGGGAGAAACAAGAATTAGCATGATTTCATAATTTTTGTTGAGCTTTCTGCTTTTTGTGGTTGAATAGGATCCCTGTTCATTTAATGTATTTCAACCAATGTTTATTTCATGTAAAATGTCATTTATGGAGAAGTAGCAACCACTAAAGGCAAATATGCCTTGCCATCACATTTTGTGAACCATTGTATTGGAGGGTTTAATTTTTGGAAGCCTTACTTTATGAAGACCTACAGTCACTGTGTGAAGCACAATGATAATTGTGGGAAAGACAGGTAATAGACTACTCTGTGTGACTGAATTGATTATGAACATGTCTGGAAACAGAGTTTTAGGAGCCTGAATAGCTTTCATGAGAGTTCTCTAGGACTAAGGCTACAAATGAAATTCCATAGTCTCATCATTGTTTTGTTAGGGCTTTGATGAACTACAGAAAAGGTGCTCTACTTTGCAATTTCTCTGGCAGTAACATCAAGTCAAGGCCATCACTGATCTCTGTGCTATCACTGTAAGAATTGTTGGAACCAACACTGTTAATTTCTTACCGGGACTCCCAAAGTTTATTTAGTTTATTTTAACATTGCATATTATTGACTCTCATTCTTATCTGAGCTTATGGATAATGAATACATTAATTTTAAATTATCTTTCTGAAGAGGTAAGCATGCCACTGAATTCAATTTGACAGTGAACATCTAGCCAATCCATATGCCAGAGAAGTCTCTTTTATAGATTGCAAGGATAGGCCAGAAATACCAATGAGTCCTTTTGTACACTTGTAATTGACTCTTTCTGAATTGTGCCATCTGTTCTTTCTCAGGTGGATGATTGATTTACTGAGCAATATATGATTAGTGACTTGCCTTGCTACTGTACTGTACAAGTTGTTCTGGAGTGCACTCTCAACAGCCACCATCTGTGTGCCTAACAAATCAAGCAGTGCAACATCCCGTTCTGTGCCATCCATGCAACCCCTGGGGCTTCTGTCAGGTTACTGACCTCTTTGGTCTGTGGGGCTATGCTTGAACAAATTTGAGCAGAAGTAGGGTTTTTTTCTGTCTGATTTCTTATTACTATATTACTAGTCCTTCGCTACTCCTTTCCTCCTTCTTTCCCTCCTTTTCTTCCACTCTGCTTCTTTCTCTCTTGCTATCTTCCTCCCTGCAAACCAGAACACTTTTCTTTAACTTTGTTTGCTAGGGCTGGAAGCTGTTGTTATTATTATCATTACTATTGATACAATTTTGTTATCCAGGAGCAGATATCTCAACATGGAAAATTTCACTTGATGCTTGAGGTTTGGAAAAGAAATTGAAACTATAATGGGAGATATTAGGAAATTTTGACTATAACTGGAATCATAGCGTGGTTGAGGAGGGACCTCCAGAGTAAGGGACATCTGGACTTGATCCTGTCCAATCTATTGGCTCAAACAAAGTCTCCCAGAATCAGTTCCCCAGCACCACACCTAGGTCCTATTGAATATCTCCACAACTGCCTTGAGCAAACTGTGCCAGTGCTCAGTCAGTCTCACACTAAAGCAGAGCTTCCTGATATTCAGAGAGAACTTTCAATATATTGGTTTGTGCCTGTTGTCTCTTGTCCTGTCACTGGGAACTACTGAAATGAGCCTGGCTCAATCCTCTTTGCACCCTCCCTTTCAGGTATTTAAAAACATTTATTAGTTCCCACCCCTAAGCATTCCTTACTCCAGGCTGAACATTCCCATGTCTCAGCCTTTCATCATGAAAGAGATGTCCTTAGTCACTTCTGTGGCTCTTTGTTGGATTCTTTCCACTATGTCCATGCCTCTCTTGTACTGAAGAACTCAGAACTGGGCATGGCATTCCCTGTGTAGCCTCGGCAGTGCTGACTAAAGAATCCTAGGACACATCATACCCACACAAGCAATCCTAGAATTACAATGTGAAAATGTGCAACACTGTTTTCACTGTTATGATCCTTCTCTCTAAGAAAAGCAGGGCTGTAGACAACATTATAAAGTATTTTTGGATTCTCATGTTGGCTAAACAAGGTATGATCAAACATTTAACAGATGTAAGCAAAAAAGTGAAATTTCCAGATTAGATTTGTTGATGACTCACAGAAGAGCTTCTATTTGGACTTTTGTTATGTAGTTATTAAGTATGTGGAAATTAATATCAACACAATTCTTTCTTAAAAATTTCTGTTGCCTGTAATGACAATTTCATGATATTACCTGTCAGTATTTTTGTTAAAAGTTGAGAAAGTTGCAGTTACTATTTTATAAGAGGAAAAAAAAATCAAGATGTATTTTTTCCTTGTAATTCTACACTTCTTTTTAAAATATGAGAAAAAAAATAGTCAACTTTCCTTTTCCTTTCCCTTTCCCTTCTCTCATTATTTTTTTTACCTGTATAAACCTGAACTTAATGTAAAACCTATGGACTGGTCAGAGCTGAAATAAGTCTTTTACTGGGACCCTATTTAATTAGGTGCACTTGTATTGAGACAGAAGGGGAATTATATTACTGGGTCAGGTAGTTCCCAAGTGTTGTTTGATTACAGCTGTAAAACATTATATTTTTTTATGTTGGCATTGGACCAATTAAAATATTGCCAGTAAAAAGCTATGAGCTAGAAAAGAAACTAAAAAATAACATCTTGTTAGTGCATTTATCTGCTTCCTGTGTAGGTTCTGCTTCAGGGTTTTACTGCTGTCAATACTGCTGACAAAAAGCTGTAAAACCACAAGCTGTGCTCTATCCTGCCTTGTGCATCATCAACAAAATTGACAGTTAACACTGATTTTAAAATCTGTGTTACTGATGGGTAAAAATGTATATCAACGAATATTGAATTGCAAGACAGCCTGCAGTCCTGTGCTGAAATCAAAAGTGATGGGAAGAAAACACAAACCACAGAGAATGAAAACCACTGTTGGATAATGCTTTGAAAACAGAATTAAGCTTTTGCCTCTATGACTTTTTAAAAGATTTTCTGTGTCTGATAGTTAACAGTTCTATCTCCCTATAAGCCTGAGTGCCTGAGTGATTAATACAATGATTTGGGGAAACAATGTTTTCCCATTAACCATGTGTGGGTTTTTTGGTGCAGATACACCATGAAACACAGCTCAAAGCAGAGCAGTATGCTATTAAGTTTAAATACTAATTCCTCCAAAAGACAGCTGCTAGTTCACATACTTTCTTTTGCAACTATTTCAAAATGTCTGTCAGAGGTAGGCAGTTTGCATTTTCTTACAAGCAGTTTCATGAATAGCTGTCAAAAGGTGGGTACCAAACTGAGCTCATGTAACACAAATGCTTATGTAATTTGTTCATTATTCTTCAGCTTTACTTCCTAAACAGATGTTGGTGTCTGAATCAGTCCAACACTGCACTCAGAACTCGAAGTGAGGCAGCACCATTGCTGAGATACAGTGGGACAGCTGCTTCTTTTGACTGGCTAGCTATACTGTGCTTAAAGCACCCCAAGAGACTTTTGACTGCCAGAGAACATTGTTTGTTCATACTGAATTTCACATCAAACAAATCCCTCAGATCCCTTTCTACAGGACTGCATTCCAGCCTCTTGTCTCCCAATCTATACACACACCCAGACACCAAGGATTACACCATCCCAGGTGTAGAATCCCATATTTGTTCTTGTTCAGTTTCATGTGAGTGGTGTTTGACCATCACTCTAATCCATCGATATTGTTCTATAAGGCCTCTCTACTCTCAAAAGAATCAATGACTCCTGCTAATTTATTATCTTCAGCAAACTCAGTGTGACCTAACTCCTGTGCTCAGGTTATTAACAAAATATTTGAAGAGAACTGTCTCTCAAATCAAGTTCTGAGTGAACACTACCAGTGGCTGGCTGCCAGCTAGATGTTTCTTCAATTGCTGCAACTCTTTTAGCCTGTCCTTTCAGCCAATTTTTCACCTACCATACTGTGTGCATGTTCAGCTATGTGCTGGACACTTTTTCCATAAAGATCCTGTGAGAGATAATATCAAAATCTTTGCTAAACCCCAAAACCCCATGTCCTTCATTCTCTAGAGAAGTAACCTTGTTATTAATTCAATCAGACTTCCCTCCATGTTGGCTTTGACCAGTCACTGCATGAGTGTTTTTCAGTAGCTCCCAGAATAATCTTCATAATTTTACCAAGCACAAAAGTGAGGTTATCAGTCCTATAATTAGTAGGGTCTTCTTCCTTGCCCTTCCTGAAAACTGGAAAAGCATTTGCCATCTTCCCAGTGATTGTGCATTGGAACAGGTTGCCCAGAGAGGTTGTGGAGGCTCCCTTACCGGAGATGTTCAAGAATTGTCTGGATGCCATCCTGTCCCATGTGCTCTGGGATTACCTTGCTTGAGCAGGGAGATTGGACCAGATAACCCATTGTTGGTCCCTTCAAATCTGACCCATTCTGTGTTAAAAAAGAAAGAATTTTCCTTATGTATATAGATTAACCTGTTTGATGAGCATTTTTAAAGCTGCTGAAATCAGTAATGAACATCCATGGCACTTAGTGAGAAGAATTTTAACAGTGCTTGATCCTTTACTTTGTTAATATTTTAAACACTGCTACTAAACAAAGTATATTGTCTTCTCAAGTGAGAAGAAAAATTTTCAGCTGTAATAAAGATATTATAAATCCAGCATTATTAAAACCATGCATTTGATAACTTTTGAAATACTTAAGGAAAATTATGCCTCCCAAAAGGGGATAGGTGAGATGGAAAAACTTAAAATATTTTCCTAGTACTAAAGGAATTTTTAAAACTATGAAAAACATACTAAATTTTTAGCTATTGTAGTTAGGCTGTAAAATAATAATAAAAAAATAAAATTATACAGTAAGTCATTAGAAGTTTCTTACTGTCATAGTCATGATTTATTCAAAAGTAGCTTACAATCTACCATCAATGCAGGATAAGACCTCGAGATGGAAAAAAAGAAACAGACATTCACATCCACAGTGCTAAATATAAAAAAAAACAAAGGCAGTAAGTTTTTAAAACTCTAAAATCCCGCATTGTCACACTAGATATTGTCACAATACCTTCTGAAGGAAATCAGCTTCTTGTCATTCTTTTGCCTAATTGCTTCTAATTCTATTTTTATAGATTTCTGTAGATTTATTGTGGTTTTTGAAATTGAAATTTCCACAACACCTGCAAGATTAGATCCCCAGATACAACAATACATTGACTGTCAATTTGAGTAAGTTTCTACTTTTAATGGAAGAACAGAATTCAGAATATGAAGGCCCTAAATTCTTTCTCTTCTTCTGCTCTGTTGAGGTGATCTTTGGCAAGGAACTGCAGAGTCTGTGTCTTAATATTCCCATTTGAAGAAGGGAAATAATGTTTTTTTGATCAGAAGTGTGTCACGGAATAATTTTTTCCATGTGAATAAAACCAATAACCTACCTAGATGGTAGAGTTCTGAGAGGAGTTCTAAGAGGATTTTAGAAAAATGTCATGGCAGATACTAGCTGAGTTAACTATTGGAAAATTCTTAGATGACATTTATTTAGATAGAAAGGGGTTTAATAATGGATAAACTGCTATGTCTTTGTGTGATGCAAAACATAAATTAGTGTGGATATTTCACTTTTCATGGCACAATGCAAGAGAATGTGCTTTCAACTCATATACAAGCGCTTCAGGATAAATATTCCAATTGGGATATTTGAGGAAGACTTCGATAACCAATGAACAAATATCAACTCTGACACCATCTGTTAAACAAAGTGATTCCATCTCCGATGATAACAAAAGGTAGAGAAAGTAATATTTGCATCACAATAGTGGCTACAGTATCAGTCGTTAAGAACCAGGAAAGGGGCAATGGTCTTTCAAAGGATGTGAGGGGAGGAGAATAGCAAGGCATTATCAAGCAGTTGCTCTTAACTTGTAATGAGACAGGGAATTGGAACTAAGCATCAATTATTCATTTAAAAGTACTGAGGGAATTGTAAGGAAGATTTAAAAACAACATAAAAGAAAATGCAAGCAAAAAAACTCCCTCAAAAATCTAGTAAAATCCAATTTACTGCTTTCATAGGATAGCTAGTGTTATATGACAACAAGTAGCAAAAGTGAAAATGCCATATAAAACTTTTGACGTGTCATCCTTCCACAGAAACTTTAAAAGCAACCCCCTTATTCACATTCAGTCATGAAAAAAAAAAAAAAAAAAGTATGTATTATAGGTTAAAACATTTCTACAGAAGTAGGTGCTATAATTTATATTCCAAGAAGGCCTTCGGCTCAATCCTTTGAAACATTTTTGTTAGCAATCTGAATCATGAACTGAAGGTAGCACTTAGACCATTCATAGATGGTAAACAGATAGGTAGAGGTGCAAACACTCTTCAGGACAAGATGAAAATCATTTTGATAGAGTGGAAAAAGGTCTATGATCAACAAGATAATATCTAATAAAAACAAGTGCACTTTAGAAGAGAACAAATATAAAATAGCAAATATTTGGCAGACACTGAAGGAAGTGAATGTCATATTCTAGAGCAGACTGCAGGTTTGACAGAAGTCAACAACTTAATGTTCTACAGATGAGGTAAACATTTTTTTGAGTTATGCTAGTAAATCTGCCAAATGAAGAACACAGGAAATAATAGTTCTACTCTCTGTGATAACAGTTAAAGAATAATTTAACAAATTTGCATTTCAGGAGAAGGGAGACAGTAGTTTTAAGACATCTCAAAAGGAATATGGTTTGAGAAAGGGGTTTATCTAGAATAAAAGAGATTACGATAGAAGGGTTACAGTATGATATGTTAAAAGGGTTGTTATAAAAGTACCAGTGATACATTATTTTCCTGAATCCACCAAGGACAAGAAAAGGTAATCAGTAGTCTTCATTGCAGCAAATTTTACATTCACGACTGAGAAAAGCTTTCTAATGATAAGAATGGGAAACATTGCAGCGCATGTCTGAGTAGATACTAGATCTACTAGATCTACTAGATTTCAAAGACTGAGGATAGACAATGTGTATATATAGCCTCAGTCTGGACCCAAAGAGCTATATTTCAAGCTCTGCCTTGTTAAATAATTCTCTATTACTATATACATTAATAAAAGAAGGAATAAATATTCCTTCACTTATATAATATCCTAGAATCAAAATACAGATCCTTATGTAAAAGATGCAAAAGATTGTGAAATAATAATATACTATATGGGCATACACTGAGTTATACAACCTACACACATAAAGAAATAGATGCTTAAACAAAAATGTTACAAAGGCTTGGTTTTCTTTGTTTTTTCCCCAAGACATTGTTTTATACAGTTTGATACAGTAACCAGTTGAAACAGTATTGTCATAATCAAATAGAGATTGTAATGATTTTTATATATATTTAAGTTTACATTCCTCTTTTAAAATACTGTGTTTTGTTACTCAACATGTTTTCGTAAGGAATCCATATTAAATAGATCATTAATACTTTGAAATGTATTTACTGTTCACCATCATTTGCTTTTTTGCATAATAAGGCACAGAGATGAAAAATTCATTATAATATATACTAGGAAATTGGATTTCAAATTGAGACAAATGATATGCAAATAAGTGATAAAAATTCCAATAAAATGAGTAATTATGGATGTAATAAAATAATTTTTAAAAAGTAGAAAGAGAAGGAAGAAGAGGAGAAAAAAAAAGTGATAACATAGAACAATTGTTCTTTCATATATGATAAAAATGGGTTAGTCCTTAAAGTGTCAAACCTCTTGCAGAAAAAAAACCATTAGTTCTATCTTTTAATATTAATGTTGGGTTGTAATATCAACCACTATGATTTTTAGAAACAAGTTAATTTGTAATCACCTTTGACTGTGATTATAACAAGTAACTTGTATAACATGCCAAAGGCATATTTTGATACTAAGAACAATAATCATTGCTAGTACCGTGAAGAGGAGGTGGAGCCCTAGGTGTATGCATGTTAAAGAACAACCATGCAGATTAATAGTGTGTCAGATAAATGAGTTCTCAGGTTCTGTAGAATAGCTATGTACCTGCTTGTTCTACTCTGACATTTAGCTTTGATAATAAGAATTATTAGAAGACAGAGCAAGTGCTTTAATAGTCATGAGCTTGTTTTTCCATTCGTAGACTTCAGAAAGCCAGTGGTTGGTCTTTAGTAGCCACACACCCCTAGAAGTCATAGTAAAGGACTGTCCCAAGTCTACAGGAAATATAAGCATGAAAATTTTCCCAATATCTCTTCTTTCACACAGATGTGCAGCAGGGAAGAACCTGTATAAAAAGAAATATCCCAACAGAACTTAAGGTCAGTACTAGAGCATTGTTTGGAACAGTACTTCCACAGGTTCCAGTAAGCGGGACTATGAAAAGTAACACTGGATCACTCACATATGGCTTTATGGTGAATGTTTTTTTGTAGTTTTGCTGTAGTTTGTTTATTTGATTGTTTGCTTGTTTGTTTTAATACAGATTCTAGTGAACAGTCAAATTGGAAGTGCTGCATTTTGGGTGTAACCTAAAGTGCACATATGAACAAAAGACATCTGGAAACCTATGCATGGAACGATATTTCATTTACCTATAAAATTCCATTAAAGTGAGAAAATCCTTTAGAGAAAAACAGAATCATCTAGTTATATTGCCTTATACATAAATAATTCACATGGTACATTTAAATTTATTGCAAGGTAACCTTATCTTTTAGAAAGACAAATGGTCCTTTGAGTTTACACAGAATATTAAAATGAAGCTTAGAGTGATGATGGGGATTGTTTATTCGATTCGCTGCCTAAAATTCTAATAGGTTTTTTAGGACAATACACAATACTGTCTAACAATACTTTTCATATTTTCTTCTAAAACTTTTTCTTGCACTGTGTGCAAACTCGCCTGCATCAGGATGTTTAGTTGGGTAGACAAGCTACAGTTATTATCTCAGAGTAAGCATGGTTTAGTATTCTCATTGAGTCACAAAGCAGATGGCTACTTTTGATGTTTTTATAGGAAAGTACAAAAGAAAAAGGATTACATGACCTAAGCAAAGTAATTCAGTGCTTATAGTTTTGATTGTCTTAAAATGTTACAATTCTCATGATATTAAAATTATTGTATGAGTTCTAGTCATATCAACAGAGAGAAACATTTTTTTTTTTTAAATAATAAATATGTTAAAATAGAGCAGCTTTGGCTCTGAGATTACAAAGAGCAAGAAGTGTTCACTCCGAGTAAGGATCTGAGGGTAAAAAAGAAAGGAATCCTCATAATGCTGGAAGAACATAATGTTAGAAGAAATGTAAATTGTCTAAAATGTTGCAGATGTTCACAGAAGACTTTTGGAGCAGTTTTAGTATATGCCCTCTAATTATAATATGGTATACTGTCCACCAGCTTTTCGCCTCAAAGTTTAATCTTTTCTTAAAAGGACGAAACTCTTCAATGTGTATGTTATTACAATTGTTTTGGTAAGTTCTGAAACAATTTCATTCTGTTCAGCACTTCAGAAAAGAAGTTTATTGTTGTAAAGTACATTCCATACAGCTGTATAGCGCTTCACATGTGATGATTTCTATTTATAAAAGAGTTTGATTTAATTGGTAAAATAATATTTTATATTCACCGAGACTCAGTTTTCTTCTGTTTGATCCAGAATAGTACAAAGCAATAAAGCTGACAGTTGTTCATCTGCAATATGTTAGAAATTCTTCAGAAAGCTTACTATCTGAGAATACAAAAGATTCACAGGCCAGGAAAACAAACCTCTCAGTGGTTTGCATACAAATTGGACATTGTTTTCTTTATTTAGATCTGTGTTAAAAAAGTCCCAAACATTTTGTACATCAGTATTTATTGAAATTAATTTGATAATTAATATTAAATATCATTGCTAGTTAATCTGATTAGTGTTTTGGAGGAAAAAAATTCTAAGAAAATGATAGGCATATGTTTGGAAATTAGCACTGTAAAACAGCAATAGAGTATTGCAATGTAATAATGAATTAAGACAGATAAGCAGAGTAGAATCAGTGCCATTCAAAAGCATATACTGAAATACTTTTCACAGAAACTGCCTCGTGGCTTCCCCAATGCTAGACGTTCCTGTGCAGAAAACAGAAAGAGTGTCTTCAAAACAAAGGGACTAAAAGCAAAATAATATTGAAATTATAAATTCCAAATCACCATGTTGACCTTGAGTATTTTCTTAAGATAGCATATAAGGAGAAAATCCTACTTCCTTCACCAGTTGCTACCAAACAAAACACCACTAATGTTATAAAGAAAGCTAGTAAAAATCCCTACTATTTTACCTCATAGTGGTAGTTCAGAAACAAATATTTGGAAAGAGCTATTTGAGCCAAGGACAAATTTGAAATAAGGAATTTAATGAATTTCTGTGCTACTTTATGGAAACTGAACTTTGGAAACAAAACTTGTGTCATTTGGAAACCTTCTTATTGTTACAATTCCCTCTTAACATTTCTCTAGAGGTCTTTAAATCTTTTGAAAAATACCATCTCCCATCTACAATCGGATTTTGAAGCAAAGCATTAAAGAGCACATGTTATATTTTAAAAGTTAAACAGATAGCCCATTGGGACACTAACAGTCATCATCTTCTGCACACAGAGAACAGCACCAGATACACTGTCAGTCATGGCTGACTAATAAATGTACTGTAACCAGTCCTAATACACTGCCTGGAGAAGAAATTGCACAAGCAGAAACCGAGAGCATCCTCATTCCCTGACATCACTCTAATTTAATAATAGCAGTATACCATTGACCCTTAACAAGATCAAGTCCAAAGAGAAAAGGAAAAGAAAAGAAATTCTCACTTAAAACGCATGAATTCTTGAAATAAAAACCAAGTTTCGCTTATATGTCTCCACAAGTGATGCCATGTGAGCTTAAGAATTTGAAAGGTTGCTATAAAAAAAAAGGTTCAAAAGGGCAGATAAGGGAATTAAAACCTTACATGCATCTTGGAGACTTCTTAGGGAAGCAGTATTAGAAGCATAGAACAAATCTATACTACTCATAAAAGTCCTGAGAAAAGAAGCAAGCCTGTCTAAAAGGTAGGGACAAGGGGAATTATTTTAAAGCAATCTTCAAAGAACTGGGATCATGTTGAAATGAAGAAAATAGAAGAAAAGTAATAACTCAAAAGTTAAGAAACTCCATAAAGCTGGGTGAAAGAGGAGTTTGAGGTAGAAAAAGCAAAATGGATAAAAATTAAAACGTCTTTCTTCAAACCTGTCAGGAGCAAGAAGTCTGAGAGGCTTCAAATCCCACAGATTATCAGGCTATAAAAGAAACCTTCAGGAGAAATAGTCAGAGAAGAAAGCCGAATAGACACTTTGTGGCTGTGCTCACTCTTGAAGAACATGTACAAATTTTCCCACCAGAACACCCCACCCACACCTTTTTCTTTTTTTTTTTTTTTTTTAATCCAGGATGGATTTGTGAAGATGTGCTTCAACTTGAAGCCCTCCTAGGAAAAATTTAAAAAAAGTAGACAGTAATGAGAGGCCAGGAGCAGATAATTTTCATCCAAGGCCTTGGAGAACTGATGGCAAAACATATGAACAAGAAGATGTGATGTACAATCTCTCCCTCAAAACCTGTGAGGTACTGGAGAAGTGGAGGGGAAGTACAGGAAGTTATTTAACCACAAATGCTTGAAGGCTCACAGATTATTTAAAGAAGGTGGTATTCATGCTTTCCCTGTTATTGTAGTCTTTTTAATGAATCTGTTTTTCAGTACTGTTTCTCTTCTATTCTTGGGTTATGATGGGAATGATGATTTAACTATTACCAAAACGGGTGTAAGGAACATAAATGCCATGCTAAGCTGGCCATTACAGTAGACCACAACAGGAAACAAAATGTCGGCTTGCTTTGCTGCAACAGCACCCTGTTCACTCATATTGAGCTTGTTGTCCCATGGACATTTTCCACAAAGCTGTTCCACAGCTGGTAGATCTCAGTTCTCCAACCAATGTGTAGACCACTTGTCTAGTCTGTCACACACCAGTTTCCCTAGCATGAGGCTGTGAGATTCCATACTGAAAGCTTTCAAGAAATCCAGGTAGATAATGTCCACTGCTCGCTCCTCCAAGAATCTCCAGTTTCTATAGTTCAAATAAAACTAGAAAGTTACCTTTAAGCTCCATGAAGCTGATGAAGATACCAGATTAAAAGGAATAGAGAAAGGAACAGAGAAACCTTGCATCTTTCGAATTTCGAAATGTCGTTTTCCGAATTTCCTTTTAACTGTTACCCTGAAGAATTTAGAATCTTAAATCAGATTATAGAACCTAATTGCAAGCTCCAAAATGTAACAAAGTTCTAAATGCAGAATATGGATCTTTATCAACATCTTCAGTTTAGGTCATTCTCTAGGCCCTTATGCCCCAGAAACACTTGATATGGTGTGAATATTTAAAGTGTAAACATACCACCGATCTCTTTAATACTTAAATATATAATGTTAACAGGCAAAATTGCATAAGCAGCATAGGGCAAAGGTCGGAGTAACACTAACGCCTACAGAACTGCATTTGTAATCTGGTAACTCCTTACATACATCATGTAAATAGACTGTGTTAAATAGACTTAGTTAAAATAACTCTTAAAAGGCAGATTATGGGGTTTTGAACATAATAAGCAGAAGAAACCTGAAATAAGGAGTATCATATCTTACATGCATCCAGTGAGATCCAAAGGACTGCACAAAAGAAAAGCATTAAGTGGAAGACAGCTTCAAAAGCACTGTCTCTCCACCATTCTGTTTGCTGAATTTTGGAAACTCTGCCTGCTAGCTGTGAGATGTCTGCATGTTTGCTGCTCTGCAGAGTTTCTCCTGGACAAGAGCAGCTTTCAAACAAGGTAAGAACAACACATACACATGCATATATGTGTATTATATATATATATGTACAAATATTTCCAATGGGCAGTCTGGAAAGAAGTATAATAAAATACCCCAAAGGCCTGGAATCTGAAAAGAGAAGGGTGAATATTACAAAAACCTAAATAGTATAATTGAAGTATTTCACGCATTTCTGTCACTTCCTTTTAGGATACTTGTACTTGGCATATTTTATAAAGATAGGAGTTCTCCATGACTCTTCATACAGTGTAAAGCCCAAAATAATATGAAAACTGACTTTGGATTTTGGTGGGGTTTTTCGTTGTTTTCTTCTTCCTTTTTTTTTTTTTTTTGACACTGACAACAGAAAATAACTACAGTTTTGGCAGTATGCATATTATAAAATCAGCTCTAGTCTAAATTTTATATATCTATATACACATAAAAAGTTATTTACAACTCCAGATGTTCCAACTACAGCAGCTCAATTTCTTAGCCCTAGTATCCTTATCATTTTTTTCCCCCCTATTTGTTAAATAATTAATTACTGTGGGAATATTTTGGACATCATTTAGATAGTTAAGGAGCCCAAATTCTGCCTCACAGTGGTGAACATTACTACTACTTGATCAGTCACTCTGCTCTAAAAGTAAATGGTGCTTTAAGAATCTTGTAATATCTCAAGAAACTAAATGCAAATCGTTGTTTGTCATCTGATAATAAGTTCTTTGCAGGTAACCTAGAATTAGAGAGTGTTCAATAGCAGCCTGTTGAATATATCTAATGTTGTGTTTACTTATTCTGTTCTCTGAGAGGCATATTTGAACATAATATAGATTTCTACACTTCTCAAAATGTCATAATCTGACACTGAGAGGATAAGTCAATGAGGTATTACACCTCATTACAAATTCCATAATTACATTGGGATTATTATTTCTTTTACTGGGAAAGAAAACACCTACATAGTATACTGAGACAGATATGATGTGTATTCTCTGAGAATCTAATAGGATATGATTCAAAAGTTATGTGACCACATCAAGTCTGAGCTAAAATACCCTGCTTCTGTGTGTGGTATGTCTTCATAGAGTCTATGCCCAAGATCCTCTGGATACTATTACAGTAATGGCTCTTTTTTCAGCTCATACCTGTGGTATGCCATGCAGACAAAGCTGGGTGAATTCCTTTAAGAAATCCTCTGTAATACACTGAGATATGTATATGTGTGTAGTAGGGAATACACTGGGACATGGCTTGGCCCAAACAGATAATTAGCAATTACAGCCAGTGGATTTTTTATTTTCATAGGTATTTACTTATTTTTATGTCAGTGCCTCTCCCTTCTTTTTTCTCCCACTCACAAAGATTTTAGTTAAAGCTTCTTGAGAGCAATTCAGAGAATCCCTCTTAGTCACATGTCCTTTATAAAAAGTATAGTACTTTACTATACTTTCAAGCTTCTAGGATACGAGCTCAGTCTGTGATCTAGGAGGGGACACAGAGAGGTTGTGAAGTCTCCATCCTTTGAGTCATTCAAAAGCCATGTGGACATGGTCCTGGGCAGCAGACTCTAGGTGGCCTTGTTGGAACAGGGAGAATGGACCAGGAGGGTCCTTTCAAGCCTCATCCATTCTATAATTCTGTGATTGCTAACCTTGCCGAAAGCCTTCTATTCTGACTCTTACCTAGTCAATGTCCTTTAAGAAAAGCTGAGGGCATCAGTATTTATTTTTCATGTTGTACCACTCTGTATGTGGTAACAGCATAGATAGCAGCAGGAAAAAACCTCACCTATTTAATAAAGTAGGCATATCTCAATTTGCTTGTCTCAGCCAGTCTTGGTTTCACCTCTTTTGTGTTTTTTTTCTGCTCCTAAACTGTCACTACATAAAAATACATTGCATTTCAATATTTTTTCACATGCTTATAAGCCTATGCTATAGTGTCATAACTCTTCTTTCTTCTTTCCTATACTGCTACTGATAGAAATGAAACTTGGTATGAAACACATGCACAAAGCTCAGAGTAGGTACCCTATACAGTAAAAGAAATTGTGACTGAGAATCTTTTTAGTCCAGTTCATTTATCTGTCAAACTTTATGCTGCAGAGAGATTCCAGTCAGAATTACATTAGTAATCATATTAGTAATTGTGTCATCTTTCATGATTATTCTTCATTTTCATAATTAGAAAGAATCAGATAATCATAATGAAGTTTTTATTCAGTTAGAATATAGGTCAGTGTCAGAGCTACACAGAGAGAAAGGAAGGACAAGATCTTATTACAAGTCCCACTGTGGCTGGAATATTGCCCTAACTCTGGATTGTGAGTGGATCAGTATTAAATCATTTGACTGCTATCAGGGATAAATTGCAGGAGTTGCACGGACTAGCAAAGCAGGCTGTAGCACTGCACACTAACTTCCCTTTACTGGAATTTCTCTTTAGGAATAATAAATAGCTTAAAGACAGAAAGTAGCTTTATTCACTAAGTGAAGACTCTGGGTGTTAATGTGGCATAATAGCTTTCATATCATTGTGAAAATGTAAATGAAGGAATTTAAAAGGAATGTCCTGGTCAGATAAACTCAGAATGAAGGCTTGAAGTAAAAAAAACAAGCCTCCTTGCTGCAATACACAGCTTTTTATTATTTAAGCCACTTCTGAGCATTCTCCACTTCTCTGATTCCCTGATGAATGCAACAGTGAGAGCATCAGATGAAAGTAATTTCTGACAGAGACAGCTTGTATCTAAAAATATTTTGCTTCTTGAGTATGATAAGTGACAGAATGAACAAAAGAATGACTTGAAAATTGTTTATTGATAGTTCTCTAACAGAGACAGCTTGTGTTTATAAATATTTAGCATCTTATTTGAAATATAAGCATGAATGGAAACCGAGATGAACGTGAAGTGTCTGGCAATAAACTAATTACCATTATAATCAATTATATGACTGAAATGCTTTACGTTTTTAATAGACAGTAGCTAAATGAGTTTTGAAAAATGATTTGCTAAATTTGTCAATGGAAAGAATTTAGTTTACTTTTTTCATTTGGACAAATGTAGCAACAGGGTTTTTTTCTACTATGATTCCTTCAGTTCTTGAAATGCTTTGGTTTCTTTCGAAATGCAAACATATGAATACTTAAATGAAAGAAATACTGAGAAAGCTAACTGGAAGTTTACAAAATTAATGCAAAATAAACTGGAGACACCATTTTCTAGAAGGACTGTCAGCTGTTTTCTCCAAGTGCAGAAATCCACGTGAACCTTGCAGCCATTTTACCCCTTTTGAACTTTAATGTACACCTACTTTGGCTGCTACCCCAATCTGGAGAACTGGTCATGCTTCCAGTCATAATGGTTTCCAGTAAGAAAATACTTGGCTGACAAGAAATTCTAAACCAGAGTCACCTGGAGTCCAGGTTCCATGCAAGTTAAGGGAAGCACTGCATGCTTTGGAACTGCTGGGAGTCCATCCCTATGAAACAACAAAGAAACAACAAAGAAACAACAATGTGCTATTAAATAGCTCAATGTTTAGCACTGATTCCCTAACACAAAGCATCTGCTCTTCTCAGAAAGAGATTTTTGATATTTTTTTTTTAAATGATAAGAGGTTCCAGTTATATACACAAACAGAAATTTGATGTACACCAGATGTTTAGGAATCTTGGTTGACATTCTGTGACTGAACTTACAATTACTGTATTTTTCTAGTTTTTAATAAATCATCCAATGATCAGTATATCCAATGAACAGCAACATTCTACAAATGGACCTAAAATATTCAATTGTGCCCCGCATAATGGAGAGCTGATACAACTCGTTATGTGAGCTCATATGGCACAAGTCCAGGAAGACCTATGAGCTAAGACCCAGATGAACTACAAATGTGGAGTAAGACTTTTTGGCACTGGACCCAAGATACAACTCTCAAACCCAACTGACTCCTCATCTTAATTATTGGGTTGGCTTTTACAAGGTTAGGGATAAGTCACAGACACTAATAGCATGTTATTTTGATATCAAACAATTTGGGACACAGATTTTCATAAACCATGCATGGAGCACTGTAGGTGTTGCCACAGCTAGTCCGCCTTCTACATGAATTTCAGACTAAACTGAGAAAGGTTCTGTGTACAATGATATACATGCATAACTTCAAATTCAAATTTACAATACCAGATTAAATGCTCAAATTCCCTCACAACATGGCTAAAGAGAGTTAAGTGTCCCCTATTACTATTTAGTTTCCTGATTGGATAGATTATAGCAGATGGTATTTTTATGCTATATCTGCACCTACAGTACTTGCTGAAGCTAAAGAAAAATAATTCTGTGTGTGCAAAACAGAGTAAAAACCCTCTTCCTAGAATAAAAACCTTCCTCTTTTCCTCTGAACACAGATGGCTGCTATTTTTCAGTGCAATTCAAAGAATGTCTTTTGTATGAAATCACTCAGCACCAGCTGGAGGGAAAGAAGAATCTATTGCCCCTGAACAGCCCAGAGCCAGGTATGCAGAGTATTGTTGGACATGAATGTTGGGCTGGAGGTGGGTAGTAGGGTTAGTGAATTCATACAGTAGTCCTACAGAAGTTCTTGGGTGAATAAAATGCCTCTTCCTTTTCTCCTCTGAATTTCAGTGAAAGCTTCTTTATAAAATGGAACAAAAAGAGAAGGAAACATAAGGTTTGCTCAAAGTGTTTGTCAAAGTAACAGAAAACTATATTCAGCTCTCACCTTTTCTTCCATCATAGGATATAACATGCTTGAATCAATAAGGAAAAGACTAATTTGAAGAGAAAAGGTGGTCCCAAAATTCTTGTTGTTTTCTCTTAGACTCGGAGAGAGCATTATTCTTTTAAAGTTTCAACTATTTAAAACATTGACTATTTAAATACTAATTGATCCTAAAAGAGAGCAGATTCTCTAGTACAGCCCACAACTGGAAGTCAATATGGCTAGGTTTCAAAGCCTATGTCAGGAAATAATTAATATATAAAAGCAATGTATGCAATACAAGATCTGGAATATATTTCATGTATTTGTAAAGCATGCAGACTCACTGCATTGAGTTTGCTTGTCAAGGCTTTGGGTAGTGGGGGGACTACAGAGGTAGCTCCTCTGAAAAGCTGCCTGAAGCTTCCCCCATGTCAGACAGAGCCAATGCCAGGCAGTTCCAAGACAGACCTTCCACTGGCCAAGTCCAAGCACATCAGTGACAGTGGTAGCATCTCTGGGATAAAATATTTAAGAAGGTGCAAAAAAAACCCTATGCAACAGCAACTGCAGTCAGAGAGAGGAGTGAGAAAATGTGAAAGAAACAGCCCTGTAGACACCAAGGTCAGTGAAGAAGGAAGGGTAGGATATACTCCAGCTGCCGGAGCTGAGATTCCCCTGCAGCACAGTGCAGACAATGGTGAGACAGTCTGTCTCCCTGCAGCTCATGGAAGTCAACAGGGGAGAAGATATCCACCTGCAACCTATGGAGGACCCCATGCTGGAGCATGTGAATGCCCAAAAGAAGGTGTGACCCAGTGGGAAGACCATGCTGCAGCAGGCTCTTGGCAGGAGCTGTGGCACCATGGACAAAAGGAATCCATGCTCGAACAGGTTTGCTGACAGGATTTGTGACCCCACGAAGTACCCACACAAGAGCAGTTCATGAAGAACTGCAGCCCACGGAAGGGATTTGTACTAGAAAAGTTGGTGAAGGACTGTTCCTGTGGAAGAGAATCCTTTTCTGAAGCAGAGGAAGAGTGTGAGAAGTCCTTCTCCTGAGGAGAAAGGAGCAGCAGTGACAACATGTGGTGAACTGACCGCAGGCCCAATTCCCCATTCTCCCTGCAGCACTGCAGGGGAGGAGGTAGAGAAAATCATGAGTGAAGTTCAGCCTGGGAAGAAGGGAGCAGGGTGGGGAAGGACAATTTTTAAGATTGGGCTTTATTTCTCATTGTCTTACTCTGATTTGATTGCTAATAAATTAAACTAATTTCCCCAGGTCAAGTCTGTTCTGCCCATGATAATCCCCAGTGAGTGATCTCTTCCTGTCCTCATCACAACCCGTGAACCTTTACTGTATTTTCTCTCCCCTGTCCAGCTGAGGAGGGAAGTGATATAGGGGCTTTGATGGGCACCTGTTGATCAGACTGGGTCCACAGACCACATTCACAAATACTTCTTTGTTATTACATTTCACACAGAATGGAACTGCATCCAGGGAGGAATTAAGGGAAATTTACCAAGACAGCATAGAAACTATTCACCTGAAGCACAGAATATATTCTATTCTGTGCTTTGCTATTTGATTATACTAGACTAAAATATTTGAGTAAATCAATTACATTACCATCACCTTTTTCTGTTTATCCCCAGGACTTTTTCTGGGGCAGATCTAGTAGCTAAGCTCTGAGACCAGAAACAAACAATGCAAACAATAGTTATCCTGAGAAGTCTGATGAAATCAATGTCTACCTGCACAGGACTCACAGAATTTAAGAAGTCTTTCAAGCAGCCACACAAAAACCAGTAATGAAAATGGATATATTTGAAAAAACTTCAGATGGGAACTTAATAGAGTTAGTGGATTTACCTAATGCCAATGACTTATTTAGACAGCACGGCCTCAAAATATTCTGTGAATCTAGTCCTGCACCCCAGGCAAAAACTCTTAATGAAGCCCACCATGTCTTTCACATAATTCATTTAGAAATAATGTAGATCTGATGGGAAGCTGGGTTTCTATCATCTAATTCAAACTTTAACAAACAAACACATCAACTAATTTGCCAAATAAGACTTAAATGTCATCTCCAGATGTACAGCTTAATATTCTGAGAGTAACAATGCAGTGATTCAACCACAGTATTGCAGGATACACATTTAATGGGGCTGAAGTAATTCTTTGCATATCTTTGCAAACAAGAAAGTTTAAATACAGGTATAATTTTAAGAATTATATTCCATTTCTTATTTATATTACATACTAAGCAATCAACTTTGAACCATCAAGAGTTTGATCGAACATATTATGGCTGAGTCAAAATTAGGTATTTACACAACTATTACTGAAAGAAAGGTAGTGGCAAGATGGAAAAAATCAGAACCCAAACATTCTCCATGATACGACATTATTATAAAAACCTTTTAGCACCTTAACACATTAACATTAGAAGATCACTTGTTAGCACGGTTAACCACAGCTGTGTAAAAAAATCTGAGAGAAGGAAAAGTGAAGTGGATTTATAAATCATTTGTTTCCCCAGAATAACTACAGACCTCCTTAGACCATTATTTTTGATCCATCTTGCGCTCCGTATTTGCCCTGTGGTGTACCTATATTTAGTATTATCTACTTTATCAATCATTTTGCTATGTTGAAACTCTGAATATGAAAGTTTTGCATCCTGTTGAAAGAAAATAATTGTGACTTCAAACAACAAAGGAGTTACTTCAGAGTCAACCCCAGTATATTCTTTTTTTCTCCTGATGAAGAACATTCTTGTGTAGTAAATTCCTGGAAATAACATTGTTCTCTTATTTAAACATAGCCAAAGTATTTTATTTTTTTTCCAAACTGAAGAAAACTAAAATTAAGGTCAAGTTTCAATCTAGACTACAATAAGTAAGTGTTGCAGCCTTTTTCTTCATGAGCAGAGGTCATGGGAGTGTCATCTTTGCCTTTATTCTGCCACAATTCTCTTCTGTAATTCCAGGGGCCACCTGTCCTTCACACAGCTCATTACACAGCCACTGGCCCCCTGCCAGCCATTAGCAGGTCAAGAAAGGCTGTGGCAGAAGGCTGCTTTGGAGGTAGTGGGCAGGGATTATTTGACCATCTCTACTGTCTTTCATCTAAAGATTTTATAATGCTTTGTGAACATAACAAAAAAAAAAAAAAAACAAAAAAAAAAAAAAAAACAACACCAAATT
>VWZF01001187.1:198299-225359 GCA_013396755.1 Sclerurus mexicanus
AAACAACTCCAAATTGCCCAAGGTTGTCTGTGAGAGAAGATGCTCTGACACCTTCCAAAAAGGTGGTAAAAACTAATAGACATTATCTTACAGATAGTCATATACATACCTTGTCTCAGCAAAATAATTCATTTCAACTGGACTACTATGAAATGTAAAAATACACATTGACAGATATAAAAAACTGTCACTGCTGTTCTGCCATTCATTCAACCTCTGGATGATATGGGAATGCATAAAACAGGACTTCATTGCCAATAAAACATGCACACGTTAAAAGAAAAAAAGAAAATAATAAAACCCCAACCAAAGGCAAACAAAATAAACAAAGCAAAAAAAAAAAAACCAAAACAAACAAATAAAACTCAAAAAACTCCCACAAACAAAAAGCCCCTGCCCCCAGACAACTAGAAAAATCCTCCAAAAATAAAAATCTCTATTAAACCAGCATAGCTTTGTGAACTATTACAGTTGTCTCAGTACTGTAGTTACAGCAATTAAATAATAATAATAATAAATACATAAAATCTACTGCAAATGGTAATGCATTGCAGAAATAATTAATTTGTTTACAGGATTTGATTAAACAAAATACAATTAAAGCTGAATTTGCTGATTCAGAGAGCCTGAAATGTTTAATTTAATATACTTTGAGATCAATGAACTGCTGGCCAGGAGTTGGTGCAGACCAAGCAGGTCTTGACAGCACTGAGTTCCTGCCTTTCATGGAAACACCTCAACAAATCACCTTCAGAGGAAGCAGCCACCTATTTACCTCTGAGTACACAGAAGCCCTTTGCGTGACAAGTCCAATTTGGAGCCAGGGCTCAGCCAGACTGTCCTAGCTCTTTTCCTCACAGCAACAACCCTAGGAAATGGGGCACAAAGTGCTGTTTAGCTCTCTACAGAAGGGGACAATCAAATCCTGTTGCCACAAACTCTGACACTGCAATAGCTTTCTGACTTTGTTGCTTAATAAATCAGACAAGCTCGGTCACAGCTCTCCCACGTGTGTGTCTCAATGCATTACCACCATGCTCCCTGGCGTGGTCTTGCACCAAAGCAACTAGTGACCCCTGGAATAGCAGTACGGGACTGCTCCTAGCATACAGTGGAATGATGTGTGTGTGTGTGTGTGTGTGTGTGTGTGTGTGTGTGTGTGTGCACTATGCAAGAGAAAAAGGAAGCATGTGTGTATTATCAAAGGACTAATAGTTCCAAATATCTTAATAAAGACCCAGAAACTAGTGTCATGTATTTTGAAAGGTCCAGATCATACCAAGTGGGCTAGAATCAAAGGAAGACCTTGCTCCTGCTTTGTTAAAAAGTACAGGTATAGCCCCAAAGAGAGTTCTATAGCTCAGAAGCATCTGTCACAGCAGGGCTACCTGTGCTTTCCTGGAACTGGTAAAATTCATAATTCATGTCGATGGTAACTATCAGCTGTTATAAAACAGATATAGGATCCAATTTCATCAACAGATACTTCATATGGGAGTTATTTTGTTAAAAAAAAAAGACAGCAGTTAGTCCGAACATGACATTCACTGAAAAAAGAAGTTGCAGGCTGGTCCTGAGTGGGTCTGGGAAAAGTACTCCCTGAAATTTCTCATAAAAGGAATTAGCTGTTTTGAAATTTGTTTGTTCAGTTTCTTCTATCATTCTGAAAACTGTTCTGAAGAAACACAGTGGACACCAGACTATGCACACGTACAGACAGTACCTATCATGATTCCAGGTGGGAGTAATATTTTTTCCCTACAAAACTTCTAAGACAAACCATTTAAAACAGATGAAAAGAGAGGACAAAACCTGCAGTGGGAGATGTGAGTCACAGAGAGGAAACATTTGCATTTAAAAGAAGCAGGCAGTGTAGTCTTTCACAATTATGGGCTAAAACAAGCAGAAGCTAGCCAGTTCTAACTTGCAGTGAAGAACCTGAGTTCAGTGATCAGATAACTCAAAAACTGAGTCATCATCTCTTCAAGGTTATCTAGGTTCTCAGAAACTGCGTTCAGAATGAAACACACTAGAGGAGTTCAGAAAGTTGTTTAAGAATAGTGTTGGCAAAATTTATGTTTTAGTTTCTCCACTCAACTTTCTGTTTCAAGTTATCCAGCTAGCATCTCTGTTTGCTATCTTCAGTTTTTAAAAGCTTTGTATTTCCTTATTCAACTGTTTAGAGTGTCCAGGTTAACTATATAGGCATGAAACTAGCAAATGAAAGTCTACCTTGTCAAGACTGCAAAGAATCAGCATGGAAATGAACAAAAAAAACCCCAACAAAACCCAAAAACTTTCCATCCAAACACCTTCATTCCCCCAAAGAAGATATATTATTTAATATTTTCAAACCAATAGCAATTTTTCCTCAGAAACAAGAGTTTCCTAAAAATTTCAGATCAGTGAAATGCTGAAAACTCCTGGATTTTTTTTACCTTAAACTCCAATTAAATTTCTACCAAAACAAACAAACAAAAAAAAATCCTGATAAATGAAAATTCCAATTCAGTTAGCTAAAACTGAAATAACAGCACAGAACCACAGAAATGTAGAAACTAGGAAAAAGAGTTATACTGCAACATTTTCTATATTTCTGAATAACACCATTTAACTAAATCTCTTCAGACAATAATTTTCATATATATATATGATTGCATTTATTATACATTTATTCTAATGTGAATAGCATTGCTTTTTTCAGTCAGTCAAATTTATGATGGTACAGGAAGGACACTGTACTGTGTAATCACCATATACCTTCACAATAACTTAACTGACCATGTTTTTCTCTTTTCTCTAAATGGCTGTTTCAATAGTCATTGATAAATAAACGTATAATTAAGCCTTGCTTAAAAGTTAATTTTCATGTAAGGAAAAGGGTATTAACATCTCATCATTATCAATGCTGAAAGCTCATAAACATAAAACTAAGCCCAATGCTAAAAAAAAAAAAAAAAATTTGCAAGTTTCAGTTCTTGAGGAAAAAAAATAAAAAAGGCAAAAAAACCCTCATTCCAAGATATCTCCAAGAGATGGAGTACTGTGATTAACTCTATTTGTTTCAATAAATGGAGATTATACAGTGACCTTTACTTTAGCTGCCTTGGTTTCTCCATTTTTAATCATTATGCAAGATTTGGTAGGATTTGTTGCTGACACTCTACTCCTCAGGGGGCAATTAGTAGAGAAGTGAATTCACTAGAAAGACAGCAGATCTTTTCACTTTACTACCTAAAATGACAGGAAAGAGCTCAACTTCTGTGGACTGTCATAATGCTCGTCTGTGATTGGATCTGAGAGAAGCCAGACAATTCAATGCACTGCACAATTACATAAATCTGCCTGAATTAAACGTTAGAGGTAAGGAATGTTAATGATATAAAATGTGTTCTGTGGTGCTGCAATTAAAAGTTTCACTGCACAATAAAGTAATAACTTTACTGTTTTCATTCTGAAGGAGTAATTCAGTGTTAGTTCTCTTCACCATACCTTGAAACTTAGCATCCTTTTCTTTTCTTGAAGTTTTATTAATATTGAGAGATTGTACAAAGGGGTATTTTAAATGTTTTTGTGGGTTTGAGCTTTACATTTAATTCCTGCCACCTAATCTGATTCAGGCAAAAATTCACCTTCATGTCTATTGCAAAGACCTCTTATTGACACATGCTTTGTATACTGTGTTAGCTTTATGTATGTTGTTTGAAGTGCAACTCCAAATTCCTGGTGTATGCATGCCTAAGTAGTGCTCCATTTCAATTCCATTAGTATTATTCTGTTTCTATCATGCTCTAATATTTAATAATTGTTTAGTGTCTTCTAGAGTCTATGGTGTGATAAAGTGAACAAAAATTCAAGTAGTTTAGCATCTCCAAAGAAAACATTATAAGAAATACGTTATTCAGTAGAAAAGGTCAAGAAAGAAATCTTTGACAGAACTTACTTCTCTCAGGGCTTTAAACACTTTCCCGTGCTTGAGATTCACAGTCTCAGGAACTATTTAGAAAGAAGATAGCTAAGCCTCACGATACCTAACTCCTGCCAAGAACATGTGTTTCAGTGATTCTTTTAGAACTATGTGTATTAGAAGAATATTTGATCAAGAAGAGAAGCAGATTGCATAATGTGACCCAAAGTATTACAAGAATGAGTGTGGTGTCCCAAAATAAACAAACAACCCACGGAAATGAAAATATGTATGTAATATGCCACACACTGTCATAGTGTGTAGAAACCAGTTCCTGAAAAAAAAAAAAAAGAGGGTATTTTAGTAATGCAGACATACTTATTTGCAGTGAGGAAAATGAGAACAAACCTGTAACCTTTCCAGTTTCCTCTCCAAAGGGAAAAGAACTCCTGGTAATTAGAGGTCCTTTGGTATTTCGGGACAAACAATGCATGGTGAAAATTTGACTTAATTGTGAAACCACATAAAAATAAATGAATTGAAATATGACAAAATAATTTTAAAGTTTCTAAATAAAGGCATTTAAAGATACAAAGAAAGGGCTAAAATGTAAAGAATTCTTTGTAAACATAGGTCAGTATATCTGTAAGAAAGAGAAAATATTTGAACAATTAGTTTTTCAATCAAAGTAGAACTTCATGTAACAGTCCTCTTACATGATTTTTTTTAAATCTTTTTATTACTACCAGAACAAGTAACCATGCTCCGTCATGCTTCACTTCATTACTCATCTTACTTAAAATTTTCATTGTGAAGCTTTGTGCATGAGGGTTTAAGTGATGCAGTATAAGTATTAATATTGAGTCTGATCTAAGGGAATAATTAAAAAATATGGAACTAAGAAACACTCATCTACAGGTATGTTTCTGATTAACTATGTGTTTACCCCCAGGGAGTTCTTTTGTTTGTAATAACAACTGGATTTTATCCATTAGAGCATATAATTGCTTCAAGTACATTTGACATGAAAATAAACATGAAATTTTTCAAATGCTTAGTGGGTGTTGCTGTTGGTAAAACAATATGCTGTGTGTGCAATTACAACATATTTTAAAAAGCACTGCTACAGAATAGATATACCATGCACAGTAGTTGCAAAGATGATATGTATTTTCATAACTTCTTAATATACAAATCAAGAAATATCTTAAAATACTCCTTGAGATTTAGGTCCTGTGTTTTTGGAGCTAAAAGAGCCTATATATAAATTAACTGAAGACATAAGAGAGTCTCCTAAAATAAATGGCATTTGGATTGTAAATCTGACCTGTCATAACACACTCTTCAACATGCATCTTATACCTGTACGTTACCTGAACTATGCAGACTTTTAACATCCTTCTAGTGTGGTTTCTAATGTAATGAAAGGTCAATTTATGTTCTTCAACATGGACTGGTTTTAAAATAATACTAGCATACACAGGAATATTCACCAGCGAGGACTCAATATTTTTCCATCTAATAATCCAACTAGAAGAATGACATACAGCTGCCATGCGTTGTAGCATAAAATCTTCCCAATTCAATAGTTGTGAATCCAGAAAAGTCACAAATATGACAGTCTTGCCATATTATAAATAAAATAGATAATATTGCTAAGGAATTGTCAGTCATGTAGTAAGAAATTCTTGTTGACCAATGCCACTTTAATCCCAGATGTAGTGCACATAATTTATGTTCAACGTAAATTAGGTGAACATACAAAACTTTTAAACATGTCAGCAATTATGTCTGACAACACTCTAAGATGAAATGATTGGATATCTAACAATAGCACTTCCTGAGATCATTATTCTCATAGGAACATATAAATTGCAAAGTCCAATTTGAGAAAGGTGCATACTGATTCTTAGAAATTTTTCTGGTTTATGCTGGATTTTTTTTTCAGAAAAAGTGAGCAAGATAATTTAATTGAAAGCTTATGCATTTTCACATACCTAAAATGTAAAAGTGTGTTTGTGTAGAGGTAAGTACTCAGAAGCATCATAAAACTCACTCTTTCAAATTTTGTTGGCAGGAGTCTGAAAGAGAAATAAGATAGCTTTGGTAAAGGTAAATACTCACTGCATTGATTTGTCAAAAAGTTGAGCTGTCCTGATGACCAAAGTTACATAAAAATGTAGCATCTGGAGACCTGGTTTTCTCCCCACTGGTCCTGTTTGGCCTCACTAATGAAAGATCAGTGTTATCACCTGGAGATTAGAGTAGGGTGAAAGGCAGTTTAAGCTCTGAAAGGCCTCAGAGCACAGAAGTATTAACAGAGGGAAAGGAGATGATTACAGCTATTATAACTGAGCATGAACATTTTTGGGAAGAATGACTCATCCTTTGTTTCCCTGCACCATGTATTTGAGATCCCAGTACAGTTCAGTTCTTTACTGTCTAATCAGCAATTATTGTTTTCCCTGCACAGTTGCAAAGCCCCAAGATACATTCTTTTTCTGCTGCCCACTGCTGTCAAAATTCACATATCTGATTTGTTTATTGTTTTAATTAAACATTAAAATGGTAATCACACTTTCCATCCTCAGCATGGCTACATCTAGTTGAATAAAAATTCTATTGCTCCATAAATTAGTCAGAAGAAAGCCAAATACTAACACTTTATTTCAATAACATCACTTATTTCTTCCACAGCTTATTTATCAGGCCAAGTTTGGTTCAAAGAAAAGTAAATTATACATAGTGGAAACAAAACCCAAGTGTTTTAATAACGAAAAAAACAAAACAAACAAAAAAAAAAAAGAGTCTGTGGTCAAGGATTAACTCAATACTCCTAATGCAAAATAATTGTATGCAGAGAGAATGTCCAATGTTGCATTAAGACACCCTGTCTAAACATTAAACTGCAAAGCTTTCCATCACCCTGCCGTCTTGAGGCAATGCACATTTACAGCTAATTAAAGTTCTGCACTGATCAATTTAATTTATAAAACACATTATTTTGATTTCCAAACACATTATTTTGATTTCCAACACATTATTTTGATTTTCAATTCATCATTTTGGTAATAACAATTGTGCTTTTTTTGTAAATCACAATAGAGAAAACAGTTTTTGCTATCATAGTTCTCACAAGCTTTCAAATATATAATTGCAAATAAGCTTTAGTTCAGCAAAGACATTACAATATGAAGAGTAATCTCTAGAAAACATACTATGTACTGGTTTTTAAAGGACACATTTCCTATCTTACAATTTTCATGAATCAACACAACCATTCAAATCTAATTTGACTGAGAACAACATTTTCCACATATACCTTTCAGTAAACATTTCACACTGGACCTCACTGTACATGCAATTTATAATCCATTGAGAGAGTGCTAACTTACAGTAAGTTTACATAGAAACACATTAAATACTGTGCATATGAAATTAGCAATCAGGTGTCCTATGATGCAGATGCAATTGCATAATTTAGAACCTATCTGAATTTAAACAATATCATGATTCATTCTTATTTTAGTGCATAATAATTTACCTCATCTCAAATGTCAATAACACAACATTAGACGTACAAAATATAATGTCCAGACAGATGTATGCAAGAGCAAACGAGAACTGTACACTTTCTATATATGTAGCATTATTCTCCCTTTAAAAAATATAACAGCCTTTTCTTTGAAGGAAATTAGAATGTTTGTTGACATAATATATGCTGATAACTACTTTGAAGACTCATTTACAAAATTAAAAATAATTGTTCATTACACATGGTTTGAAGATCCTACAATTCATTATCTTGAAAAAGAAATAAATAGTATTACAAAATTATAAACAGCTAAAGAAATAAACTGAATGTTCTGGCTATTAATGCTGTGCAAATAGTAATGCATATATGCAATCAAATTAATCTCTGTCTACATGGGCTTTGATAGTTTTCCTTGAAATATCATTGTTTTATTGAATGCAGACATTATCTAAATCTGTGCAGAGGTCTGTGATCACTTCTAATCTACATTGTAGCTACGACAATCTGTTAATGTATATGGCAGTTGAAATTCAAAAGTCATCAGTGTCTGAACAGGACAAACAGGCCACATAGTTCTCTGATAAGAAGAATCTACTGGTTAGTATCCATTGTTTGGTCTCAAAATTTTCTGTTTTTACTGTAGCTGAACTATTTATTTCATGTTGCTGGAACTGCAGTTTTGTGGCAAATTCCAAGTTCTGTACAACTCTTGTATATGTGAGATTCTTCTGCCTTATTAGCCTGTTTTTCTTGTTGATCTTTTTGATATTTTGTTTTTCTGAATCATTTCCAAAATTTCAGCATACTGAGGATGTAGCCTAACACTCAACACTGTTCTAATTTCTTTCTATTCTGGAAGAAAAGGATGCCTTATAGCACCCACCTCATTATTGAAAAAAAGATAGGAATTAGCTGTTATTAACATTTTTGTACATCACCAAATACTAAAATGCTTACGGAAATCTAAGTTTGAAATAATTTTAAAGTATTGAAGTATTTGACCCTCCAAGTATTTGACAACAAAGTCACTCAATTACTTTTCTGATACATATTCCCTCTCTGTTTCTCTGCAGGCACAGTTTTGGTTCCACAAATTTTCCTGTCAAGGTCTCATCTATGCACAATTCCACTTCAGTGACCTTTTTTGTTCCTGCCCTGTGTCAGACATCAAAATGTGGGAGAGAAAAGGAGGTAGAGGTGTCACAGTGAAGGCAGCAAAGAAAGAGCAGGGCCTCGTGATGCAGCAATCTCTCTTTCCCTGCTTCTAGTTGAAATTCAGCTTAGGGGAAGGTCCTCTCCTTGATCAAGACAAGTGATGTTCTCTTCAGGGGTTTATTTTAATCAAGGCACTGTTTAAAATCTTTGCTGGTGACGTTGATTGCAGGATGAATTGAACCCTCAGCAGGTTTGCCAATGACACCAGCTGCTTAGTGTACTGGACACACTGGAGGGAAAGGATGCCATCCAGAGGGACCTTGGCGGGCTTGAGAGGTGGGCCTGCACAAACTTCAGGAAGTTCCTCATAGCCAAGTGCAAGGTCCTGCACATGAATAGCAGCATCCCTAGTTGATAAGAAGTTCAGCATGAGCTGTCAGTGCACTTGCAGCCCAAAAAGCCAACTGCAACCCAGGCTGCATAAAAAAAAATGTGGCCAGCAGACCAAGAGAGGTGATTATTTCTCTCTACTCTCCTCTTCACCTGGAGTGTTGTGTCCAGCTCTAGGGCCCTCGGACAGGAAGGACATGGAGTGGGAGAAGGACATGTTGGAGTGGGTCCAGAGGAGGGCCACCAAGCTGATCAAAGCGCTGGAGCACATCTCCTGTGAAGACAGGCTGTGAGACCTGGGGGATTGTTCAGCCTGGAGATGAGAAGACTCCCAGGAGACCTCACAGCAGCCTTCCAGTAGCTGAAGAGGGCCTAAAAAAAGCTGGAGAAGGACTTTATACAAGGACATGTAGTGACAAGACTAGGGGGAATGGCTTCAAATGAAAGGGAGTAGGTAGGGATTAGATAGTAGGAAGAAATTCTTCACTGTCAGAGTGGTGAGACACTGGAACAGGTTTCCCAGAGTAGTGGTGGATGCTCCATTCCTGAAAGTGTTCAAGATGAGGCTGAACAAAACCCTGAGCAACCTGATGAAAGGTGTCCCCATCCATGGAAGGAAGATTNTGATGAAAGGTGTCCCCATCCATGGTAGGAAGATTAGAACTAGATGGTCTTTAAGCTGCCTTCCAACCCAAACCACCCTATGATTCTATGAATTTTACGTTCTGAAAACTCAGCCTCACACTAATCTTCTTTATGCTTTCTGTCTGGATGATCCATTCACCCTCCCTCTCTTGTCTTGCCAACAATAACCAGGGCTTGTCTAACTCCTTATTCCTTCTCCTCACACTCATTAAATAAGATCCAGTAACAGCCATTGCCTTCTTTATCTTTTCACTGACACAACTATGACTTCTCTTTCAGCCCACTCCCTCTTTCATGACAGACAATTTGAGTGTGCAGGTTCAGGATATACATCATTACTTTGGTTAAATTAAATCAGGAATGAAGCTGTTAATAATGAGATGAATCTTTCTGCATTGCATGTATCTTTCAGCTAAACATATTTACTTGGAATCAACACAGTAGGAAAGACTAGGGCAAGCTATAGCAAGACATCTATAGTATGCAATCGATCTCAGTAATTGTCTTACACAACTGTGAATTATACTCCAAATTATTTTCTTGAGCAGAAAAGCATCATAAGTTATTTTTCTCTGATGTATGAAATTTCTGAGGAAGTGTGATATGTCTGGAAGACTTGCATCTAAAATAAATAAATGGTTTGTTTTTTTTTCCCCCTGGCTCATGATAGCCAGCATTGCTGACAGGAAACTACTTAGTGCCAACTTTACCACAGACTAGAGGCATCTTGCATAACAGTAGGCATACACAGTATAAATTCTAGAATCACAGATTCACAGATTGTTTTGGGTTAAAAGGAACATTTACAAGTCATCTAGTCCTAGCCCCCTGCAATGAGCAGGAACATCTTCAACTAGAACAGGTTGCTCACAGTCCCATCTGCCCTGACTCTGAATGTTTCCAGAGATAGGACATCCACCAGCTCTCTGGACAACCTGCTGCAGGACCATGCTCACATGAAAGAATTTTTTCATTATAGCTAGTCTAAATCCACATCCTTTTAGCTTAAAAACATTACTCTATGTCTTATCACAAAGATGTGGCTGCTAAAAAAATTGTCTTCATCTTTCTTATAAGCCTCTTTTAAGTACTGAAAGGCCACAATGAGGGCTCCCTGGAGCATTCTCTTCTCCAAACTGAGCAACCCCAACTCTCAGCCTGTCCTCATAGGAGAGGATCACTAAACTGCTTGATTAAATTTCTATATAACTAGTGTAGCAAATCAGGTATTTTCTGAATGTAGTTTGTTAGATTTAGTCATCCATCTCAAAAAGATAAAATGTACTCCATGGAGATCTGTCTTTCCCCTGACTGTAGAGTATCAGTAATGATAGTAATATCTATCCTTGTTCCACTCCTGTTCCCTATTTTCATATGTAGCCAATGAAACATTTAGTATAAAGTAAAAAAAAGAAACTCACAGGAAAACAAGAAACTCACTGGAAAAAAGGAACTCAAAACTTTCCATCCAGATGTGCTTGCTGTGCCAAACTACAATTCCAGCTATAAGGGAACACACACTTCAACCCTTTGCTTCTCTCCCCTACCCACTTCCCTCCCCAGGCGAAAAAAAAAAGAAAAGAAAAAGTCTCTTTATTCAGAGGTCTGCATTGGGTTCAAGATAACGCAAATACTGAACATCTAGAACTCTCTTGTTGGAGTGGATATGCCGCGCTAACCACAGATATGATTTTCTTGAGAGAACTCTGCTCTTGTTAAATGAAAAACAAATTACATGTTTGTTGGACTGGAGAGAAATCATGAGAAGAACCTCATTAAGGATGAAAATTTCTGGATTCTAGTCCCTAATTAAAATATTATTTGCATAGTAGTTTTACTTTGTCACTGTTTAATGAGAAGGAACTTTTCCATAAGAAATAACAGATTGTGCCTATGGCCCTCAAATGTCTATTCTCAGCATCCGAAAGGGATCAAACAATTTTAATTAAAAATCTTGATTTCTATGTTTCTTTTCTGAATTAGATACATAAACTGTATTGTCTATAGCACTTCACACATAAAGACCAGAAGTGAAACAAATTCATGTCACTGACAGAAAGTAAAATATGCTCAGAGGAAGGAGTGGCCTGGTACTGGATTCCATGCCATAAAAAAAAAGAAGATTATGTTTAAGAAGAAACAATTCTTTCTTTTTTATTCTGGCTGACACCTTTCAAAAGAATGCAGATTTTACTCTTGAAAACAGAAGAAAACACTAGAGCCTAACCCAATGCTTCCTCAGTTCTTTTATCACAGCCTCCCTAGTCAAGCACATCCAAACCAAAATCTTGATCCTACTCTGGGCTGAAAGAGTGCAGAAGCAGAACTCAATAATCCATCATGATTGTAGTCCGAAACTATTCCTGCTTAGTCCTCAGTAATGCTCATCTAAAAAAAAAAAAAGTGCGAGCTGCTTCACAGGAGCAAAAATACCCATTCTGACACAATGGACTGTGTAAGTCAGTCACCCAAGGCCAATTGGATTCAAAATTATTACTGCCCAATTAAAGAAAGTTAGAGGAAAAGAGTCTGAACTTTGTAGACACTGTGAAATCTTTCAGCTCAGAACACTACCCCATTAGTTCTTAAAGTCAGTGCTTCTGCCTATGGGTGCTCAGAACAACATGAGAATACCAGCAGCCTGTTCAATGCCTTTTTTAAGTGTATACATGGTGAAGAGAATAGCTTAATCTGTTTGAAATCTGAATTCTTTACACTGCAATCTATTATCTAGAGGTTAAAATTTGCTCACATTGAGAAATTACCATATTTGGAACTTATTCTAGGTTAACAGAATTTTTTTTTTTTTTTTTGTGTCCCCTTAACATGGATTTAAAGGAACTCAGATTCCAAACCTGGTTATAGTTTGTTGTTGAACAGCTTCTCATCGAAGGTCCGATATATGTATCAGAATAAACCATGTCCTTTAATCCTATTGATCAGCTGCAATTCTATCTTTCTAATGAAAACTAGCTTTAATTTCTATGTGTAATAGCTCATAAAACCTTAAATCTCAAAATCACGAAATACAAATTCATCTAGAAGTATTTTTAACTCAATTTGAAAGTATTTACAAATTCTATACACACCTAAATGGGTACAAATTAATTTATTTCACAAATTCATAAAAAAAGGTGTTTGTAAAATATTTATAGGTAAGTTAATAATGTTTAAAAAAATAAAAAAAAAAGTTTTAATAAAAACTCTGGAACAAGAAAAAAATCCCACATAATTAGCATTTATAGATTAACCTATAAGATGCATTTACAATGAGATATCAGAACCAGGAAGTATTTATTAATAATAACATTAAAATACATGCAATGTGTTAAAAGGTAAAGCTCTTTTCTCATAGTTTCTTTAAATGTGTAAAAGACTTTTTAATGTAGTTGCTGAAGTAGGTAGCCTCAAATGCTAACTGAAAGAAATACATGTATAGAGACACAAACTAAGGTAATTGGATCTTAGAAGAACAGTAATAGAAAAGCAGCTCATTAAGGTCATTTCAACACATGAGGTTCATTGGAGAGGTTAAGAATAAGTTATAAGGTTTGGCTCAGAGTAAAAAATGGAGGACAATTGTGCAAAGACTAGCAAGAAAAACAAGGAAAAGGGATGGGGGGAAAAGGAAAAGCAGGCTCAAGAAAAACTGTGTATTTAAAATGAGCAAGAGTGAAAAACAACTCACAGTGCAAAAAATAATCATCTCTATATTTAGTTGCTGTATAAAGGCCGAGTCTTCTTTTTGATTTCTCTGCAGTTCTACCAACTTAATTAGCATGGAAAACCACATTATTATAAGCATTGCAATTGCAAATAAAATTTGGTCTGCTCTCTAGCTGGAATGGAGTTACCTTTCTTCATAGCATCCCATATGGTGCTGTGTTTTGGATTTGTGACTGAGACTGTGTTGATAACATGAGTGTTTTGACTATTGCTGAGCAGTGCTTACATAGCATTAAGTTTTTCTCTTTTTCCCACTCTGTCCAGGAAGTGAGTACGTTGAGGATGTGTAAGATGAGAGGGGACGCAGCCAGGACAACTGAACCAACGTGACCAAAGGGATATTCCATATCATATAACATAATGCTCAACAATAAACCTGAGGAATATGAGTTTGGGTACGTAGCCACTGCTTGAAATCCGGCTGGGCAACAATCTATTAGTGCGAGGTGGTGAGGTATTGCCTCTGCATCACTCCTTCTGTTTTATTTTCTTTCTTTTTGATCTTTTCTTGCTTATTGTACTATTCTTAACTCATAAATTTGCATGTTGCATTCTCTTCCCCATCCCACTAGTCAGTGGAGTGAATGACTGACTGTGTGGCGCTTAGTTGCCAACAGGGGTTAATACACAACATGTGCTATTTGCCTGCTGTTTGAGATTTCTTTGCCCCTCAGAAATCACCAACATCATCAGGAGTCCAGAATATCTTCACTGAAGACAGTGTAACCAGCCTGCTTTGGAAAAACATGTCCTTGTACCTTATGCAGTTGGGTTGACAAAGTCAGGTCCATTGAGCTTATAGTAATGAAGGCACATCTATAATGCTCTTCGGTGGCATGTCATGAAATGCCCATTTTGCTCATTTAGCAAAAGAGGGTACAACAACATCAACAATAACAACAGCAACAACAAAAAGCAGTGAGGTTACTCCTGGAATTCCCCTTCCCTCTTAGTTGAATGTTATTTACTGTCCTTACTACATCCTGCATTTCTGTTAAAATATCTGATTCACAGTTATATCCATGAAGTGCAAGGTGACTTAAAGAACAGGATTAGGAATAAAGACAAGGCAACTTGAAACAGATAATTTTAAGTGTTAGATAGAACTGTGGTTGTGTGCAAATCATATTTTGATAATCTCAAGGCCTGTAAAATCAATTACCTGACTTGTTAGACTCAGTCCTCCCAATTAATTATATGACCGAACTTGAAAAGGACTCACAACAGGCAAAACAGGAACCGTGAAACTACAAAGTATAATGTTAAATACAAAGAATAATAATGCAAATACATGAACATCTGAGAAAAAAAGCAGCCGTGCCAGGCTTTAATTGCTCTTATACAATAGCAAACACATGAAGATGCTCTAATCTGAAAACAGAGAATTTTAATATCTTTCCTTACTCCTTGAAAAAAAACTCTGCTTCAAAGTGAAGGCAGATGTACTGCTTGTGTGAAGCACACTTCAGTTGGATAACAGTCTACGAGTTGCACTAAATATGTGATAAAGGTGACTCTAGCACTACATTGTCATGTATAGTCTGAGACTGAAGGATGTGTCCCATCACTTTCCTAGTTATCTCTAAATGACATAAATAGAACCAAATAGATCCTTTTTTTCTACCATTGAAACTATTGATGTATAATGTTTCATTAATTTTCACATATATACAAAATATACTGAGACACACTGGGCTCCTGTAATTCCTTTCATTTTACCAAGATTGTCTGGTCTTTCTGCCATTCATGGTGGAGTTTATCAACATTGAATCTATGTTCTATTCCTATAGCACATAAACAGAGGGATGATGCAAAAGACTTCCATTTTTCTTTTATTCTCCTTAATAATAGCTGTGTATCAATTCCTTTGAAATTTCGCTGGCTCTAGAGATNAAAGGATTGTAGTATTAATTTTAGCAATTATATGCATATTTCTGAAGATAAAGAAAACTCCACTATTCATAACTGTTGACAATAGGTTCTCCACAAATTACTCTGTGAAACTGTTTATATAGCGAAAAATAAATGTCTGTTACTTTAGAGATATGGTGAAAGATGCTGACAGAATAAAAAAATAGTTATTAAAAAAAAATAATTGCTCTCCTCACAGTGGCCTACAAGTAGTAGATGGAGAACAGATGGGCCTGAAGAGAGCAGTGTGTAGCAAAATAGCCATTACCCATACTGAAGTCATAGACTTGTTTTCACATGCAGTCATAAAACCTATATTATATAAGTTTCTAGTATAGCTTACTAGTACCTTTGTACATGATTTCTAAAATGTAGTTTATCATTCTTTGTTAAGAGCTTCAACAGACAGCAGTTATAACAAGGCAAAGGGTTTCTTTATCTGTGGAATGTACTGAGAAAGAGACATAACAACTGACAAAGCCAACCAAAGCTACTCAGGAGCCTTGAAACTGTTCCAGAAGGCATGATACTGGTGATACTGTGTCAAAGGAGATGAGGACGAGAAGATGAAGATAGTGGTCTTCTGAGATCTCTGACTCAAACTGGGAGATGTAGCAGGGACGTGTTGAGGGCAGTTCTGTGGGAGGGACAGTTTTGGAAGTGGGTGTAACAAATAAGGTCTAAATATTGTAATAAGAATCTGAATATTGTAATTAGATGATAGTATAAAGTTGTAAAGCCTGTGCAGTTCTGTGTGCACAATTAGGAAAATATNTAATGCTCAACAATAAACCTGAGGAATATGAGTTTGGGTACGTAGCCACTGCTTGAAATCCGGCTGGGCAACAATCTATTAGTGCGAGGTGGTGAGGTATTGCCTCTGCATCACTCCTTCTGTTTTATTTTCTTTCTTTTTGATCTTTTCTTGCTTATTGTACTATTCTTAACTCATAAATTTGCATGTTGCATTCTCTTCCCCATCCCACTAGTCAGTGGAGTGAATGACTGACTGTGTGGCGCTTAGTTGCCAACAGGGGTTAATACACAACATGTGCTATTTGCCTGCTGTTTGAGATTTCTTTGCCCCTCAGAAATCACCAACATCATCAGGAGTCCAGAATATCTTCACTGAAGACAGTGTAACCAGCCTGCTTTGGAAAAACATGTCCTTGTATCTTATGCAGTTGGGTTGACAAAGTCAGGTCCATTGAGCTTATAGTAATGAAGGCACATCTATAATGCTCTTCGGTGGCATGTCATGAAATGCCCATTTTGCTCATTTAGCAAAAGAGGGTACAACAACATCAACAATAACAACAGCAACAACAAAAAGCAGTGAGGTTACTCCTGGAATTCCCCTTCCCTCTTAGTTGAATGTTATTTACTGTCCTTACTACATCCTGCATTTCTGTTAAAATATCTGATTCACAGTTATATCCATGAAGTGCAAGGTGACTTAAAGAACAGGATTAGGAATAAAGACAAGGCAACTTGAAACAGATAATTTTAAGTGTTAGATAGAACTGTGGTTGTGTGCAAATCATATTTTGATAATCTCAAGGCCTGTAAAATCAATTACCTGACTTGTTAGACTCAGTCCTCCCAATTAATTATATGACCGAACTTGAAAAGGACTCACAACAGGCAAAACAGGAACCGTGAAACTACAAAGTATAATGTTAAATACAAAGAATAATAATGCAAATACATGAACATCTGAGAAAAAAAGCAGCCGTGCCAGGCTTTAATTGCTCTTATACAATAGCAAACACATGAAGATGCTCTAATCTGAAAACAGAGAATTTTAATATCTTTCCTTACTCCTTGAAAAAAAACTCTGCTTCAAAGTGAAGGCAGATGTACTGCTTGTGTGAAGCACACTTCAGTTGGATAACAGTCTACGAGTTGCACTAAATATGTGATAAAGGTGACTCTAGCACTACATTGTCATGTATAGTCTGAGACTGAAGGATGTGTCCCATCACTTTCCTAGTTATCTCTAAATGACATAAATAGAACCAAATAGATCCTTTTTTTCTACCATTGAAACTATTGATGTATAATGTTTCATTAATTTTCACATATATACAAAATATACTGAGACACACTGGGCTCCTGTAATTCCTTTCATTTTACCAAGATTGTCTGGTCTTTCTGCCATTCATGGTGGAGTTTATCAACATTGAATCTATGTTCTATTCCTATAGCACATAAACAGAGGGATGATGCAAAAGACTTCCATTTTTCTTTTATTCTCCTTAATAATAGCTGTGTATCAATTCCTTTGAAATTTCGCTGGCTCTAGAGATGTGTCCTGGTCCCAAGACCAATTATTCTCTATCCACTTCTTTTTGAAAGTAGCAGGAAAAATTGCTAATTTGTGAGCAACCAGTTCTCATCATTAGTCAGAGAAAGGAAGAAAAACAAGATATTCAAATCTGTTTGTTGTAGGCATCAGCCATCCTTTTGCATTTATACATCATTAAAGGGATATTGTCTCCTTTGGCAACTTTTGGCTTACTAACGTCATGATTAATTATATTGTTCAGTGTCACATGAAATCACATTAATACAAGTTAATACATGATATCAAGACAGAATAGAGCTTCTAGTACTTCTTCAGTGTTTCTCATGCAAATAAAACTGAAGTGTTAGTTCTTTAATCCTTCCTCATACAAATATCTTCCACATCTTTCCTCACCCAAAAAATCTTCCTCAATTTTACAGCCAAAAGTGATTATATTAATATATTATATTATATTATATTATATTATATTATATTATATTATATTATATTATATTATATTATATTATATTATATTATATTATATTATATTATATTATAATATAATATAATATAATATTAATTATGTTATTATAAAGGATTGTAGTATTAATTTTAGCAATTATATGCATATTTCTGAAGATAAAGAAAACTCCACTATTCATAACTGTTGACAATAGGTTCTCCACAAATTACTCTGTGAAACTGTTTATATAGCGAAAAATAAATGTCTGTTACTTTAGAGATATGGTGAAAGATGCTGACAGAATAAAAAAATAGTTATTAAAAAAAAATAATTGCTCTCCTCACAGTGGCCTACAAGTAGTAGATGGAGAACAGATGGGCCTGAAGAGAGCAGTGTGTAGCAAAATAGCCATTACCCATACTGAAGTCATAGACTTGTTTTCACATGCAGTCATAAAACCTATATTATATAAGTTTCTAGTATAGCTTACTAGTACCTTTGTACATGATTTCTAAAATGTAGTTTATCATTCTTTGTTAAGAGCTTCAACAGACAGCAGTTATAACAAGGCAAAGGGTTTCTTTATCTGTGGAATGTACTGAGAAAGAGACATAACAACTGACAAAGCCAACCAAAGCTACTCAGGAGCCTTGAAACTGTTCCAGAAGGCATGATACTGGTGATACTGTGTCAAAGGAGATGAGGACGAGAAGATGAAGATAGTGGTCTTCTGAGATCTCTGACTCAAACTGGGAGATGTAGCAGGGACGTGTTGAGGGCAGTTCTGTGGGAGGGACAGTTTTGGAAGTGGGTGTAACAAATAAGGTCTAAATATTGTAATAAGAATCTGAATATTGTAATTAGATGATAGTATAAAGTTGTAAAGCCTGTGCAGTTCTGTGTGCACAATTAGGAAAATATTCCTGTGTATCCAGTGTGGTAAATAAAGGAATACTACCCATTAAAACTCACAAATTGAGTCTTAGAGTACAAATGGTATAAAATGTTTAAGTTATTCTTTAAACCATTTTCTGTTGGTATGCAAACCATAACAGTAAAAATATTTTTTAAAATATGCCGTTTTATCAGTTTAGGCAGGCTGAATAATGTCTGGACAGTGCATGTGCTTTATATGGCCCTTAAGATAGGAGGTCTTTTATGTTGCTATTCCTGTTAAAGAATTTGCTTTGGGGACATTGCCATTCAGCTACTATTCTCCTTTTCCCTTAATCTGAATCAAACATCCTCTAAGGCCTTCCTAAAGGACCACACACTGCTTTAGCAACTTAATGTTATAACTTACACTGAAATACTCTTCTTCAGTGTCATGGGGCTTGATGAAGACAACTAAAAGCCTTACAATTTTAAAACTAATTGACTTCTTGAAGAAGTCAAATAGCAGTGTTAAAAGGAATATTCACTTGAAACAGACAGGTAATTGCAGGGAGAAAATCTGGACTTTTTAATTTCAGTACTGTCTCTTCCAAAGATGTTTATTTAGTTCTAATTATTTTTTCTGTGAAAAGCTACATCTTGCTTAGATAAATGTGAAGTGGTAGCAAAACTACAGATCCTATTCCATTCATACAGTAAGGAGCACACAGCATATCAGAGAAGCTGCCCAATATCCATTTAAGAAGTTGACACAAAAACTTGACCCTTATTTGCAGCAAGGGGTTTTTGCCCCATAACCAACCATGTACCATATTCCTTAATGCTGTCAGCCTGAAAAAAATACATTATAGATGCTCTGGCTTGTAGAAAGCAAGGATAAGAAGGGTTCAGTAACACGGCATACTAAGTTGCATACATAAGGCAGTATTTTGCCTTATACTGGCATTTTTTTCTTTCATTAAAACAACTGGCAGCATAGCAAGACTACTGAACTCCAACTGTGCATGTTTTCTTGCCAGAATACAGACTGTATTTTGATAATGAGCAATACATAGTATGGACAAAGAGCAAGCCAAAGAAAATTCTTTTGAAAACTAGAAATAGAAGTATTAATAATATAAATATTTTCATTACAACAACAACAACAACAAGATATATGTAAAGAATATCAGTGAGATCAGTAAGATCAAACAGTCAGTTCTCCAGGTTTTAACTCTACAGGATTGGACCTCATCCAAGTGGTTTCAGAAAACATGTTTGACCATACCCTTTTTTCTCACACTATCACAGCACCAGAACAATTGTAATTTGTATTTAGAAATATCCTGAAACATAGGCCATACCATAGACTATTAAAATGTGATTATTTTAATGATTATTTATAAATTACTCATATTTTCTATGAGGAAGAAGGTCACCTAACAGCAGTGTCACAGATACCTCAGCACAGGGCGTGTACCACACAGTTTAATTTACAAACTAATCTACTTTATCTGAAATATTTCAATACTCATCTAGAATTTGTTTTCTTGACAGTACTGATGATACAACATCAAGATGGTAAACAGTCATCTTTTGATTATTACAGAAATCTTCCAATTTAATTAAAAATATCTACTTGGCACAGGAAGAAAACTCCATAAAGTGTCTCCTTTTTGATACTCAGACAACTTGATCAGATACCTTTAGATGAACATTTCTGTTTTCATTCTTCATTTACTTTATTAGGGAAGAGGAAATTCTTCCAACTATAATAAGGTTGAATAAGTACTAGGAATAAAAAGCATTACGTGATTAAACTTATCATGAGCAAATTGAGTGAAATTAACAGTAGAATAAACTGATTATACAGTTGTTTACACTTTCTGATAACTCATTTGAAGTCTGTTCAGGAAATAGTGCTTGTAAATTTTCTGTCCTTCAGACAGTACCAACAAAGCAATTGAAAATATCTTTAATTGAAACACAGTTATGATTATTTTCATCTTACTAAAAGTATTCACAAAGTGTGAAAATAGAATATTGATCTTTTGGGGATTTAAGCCATTTTCTGACTGATGAGTTCTTAATTTCTCAAATGTATGGGTGAGTCCCTAGTTTGTTTAGGCATAGATGAAATTTTGATACATTTTCCCTCTGTCTTGAAGAAAGATGTGGAGGTGTCAGATACAAAACACAAACATCCCATCATTATGCAGATGACTAACACAACTATTTTACATTGCACCACAAATCTTTATTCCAATAGTACTGATTTTGCCTTAACTGCACTGAGATACTCTTTGAAAAGGATGCAGTGACACGAACATGACAGCTTTTTCTAGCACTAACAGCTTCCAGAAGCACCATCATCTGTAAACTTATCAGAGCAGATACTTAGTGCAACAGAATCACAATAAACAGAATAGCTGTCCCTTCTTCAGTCTAAAGTATTCAGGTGAATTTTCATGTTAAAGTTCTCAAATCTGTCATAGTCTGAACAGTAGGGATATAAAGTTCAGGGCTGAGTGTTTAAGCAGAACACAGGATATGAGTACTGTTATTAATGAGTGTCAAAAAAGAAATGTAAAAACTCAAAACTCCTCCCCCCACAAAAAAGGAGGGAAAACCTGCACTGCGAGATACTAAGTGTGAGCATTTCCAGACCAGATGTGACTTAATCTGTCCAAAGAGAGAAGAGTGGCACAGAGCTGTGGTAACTGTAAAAGAAGAAAAACGCTAAAGCGCATGTAACACCAAAAAGAGAGAAATAACAGAAAAGTAAGGAATGAAATATAATGGAGAAATGGCAGTAAAAACACTGAATTATTCTGAATCTACAAGTGGCTAGAAAAACATTTCTGCTCTCCCAAGTTTTGAAAAAAACCCCAAAAAAATCCCAACCAAAAAACCCTTCAAAAAACAAACAAACAAAAAACTCACCCCAAACCAGAATTCTAATAATAATTTGAGATCTTTATGTAAATTGCAAACTTTGATTAACTTTATCCCTAATATGATTTAGATTCTGAGGTCTCCAGCAGCATTAGAAAATTTCAATGGCTTTTGAGGAGCCACAAAAATAGGGAAATTGGTCTTCAGGGATCATCCTTCCCTTATGCACAGGATAGCTCTATATGATGTGGAATCTTACATTAGCAGGAGAACTTACAGTCCTCAAGACCTCTTTCAGTTTTAGACAGAGGTGGGCACGAGAAGTTAATGGCTCACTAGAAATTCCAGTCAGTGTCTTTTACTTCTATAGTTTTGAGAATATTGCACTGCAGACAGTAAATTTTAAAAACACTTCCCCTGAAGTATATTATAATATGGTCAAAGAGAGAGACCAAGTAGGAGAAATGAGTTCTTTTATATCCAATGCTGTTACAAAGTAAACATACTTATTGGTTGTTCTGCAACCCAGAGTGTGCACCACTGAAATTTAAACTATAATGGGTCCCTGAAGTAAGGCAGTCACAGATGTCAGATTACCTCAACATAAGAAAGGAAGGAGCATAATATCTTGAATGTATTTACTGGTAGGTTCATGCTTTGTGTTAGCTCATACCTCACAGAATCAGATTTACCTCCATCAGGATTCATCTAATAAGCACTACTTTTCCTACCATGTCTAATACACTTTAATAATTTCTAACAGCATGTTTCAAAGCCCAGTCTACAGTCAGGTCAAGAACTACAGAATCAGAGTGAGTTAAACATCCACCTTCACACCACTCCTCCAAAAAAAAAGAAAAAAGTCATAATTTTACAGTGGAATGTCAAAGTACCAGAGCAGTACCTAATAGCACTGATTCCCTGAATGGGAGATGATTGATGAAAAGGCAATGCATGAAGAAGTCTATGGTCTATGCTCTTGTCTTTCATTCATTTTACAGAGTTGCATTACAGACTTCTTTAAACTGTTTGGTCATTGATAGTTTAATAGAGATCAAAAGTTCAGTGATCCATTTGTTAGATCTTACATGAACTACTGGTAAAAAATGTCCACACATAGAACATTCATGGTACAGGAACATACAATAAGTTCATGATAGTAAACATACAGACTTATAGTATAGAAAGAAAGGAGAGCAGAATGTAGCTTGAGAGCAACCTTTCTAGTAGAACATGTGCAATGCCTACACGGCAGATTGAAGTTAGAATGAAAGTCTTAAGGGACTGAGAAACAAAAAAACTATGAATTTGACTTTCTGAAAACTTCAAATGTTGATGAAATTGTAATATGCTTTTTCCCAGTACCAACGAGTAATAGAACAAGACTTTTAATTAGTCAGATTTAGTTTGCCATTATGTAACTCACAACATAATGACATAATATTTCATAACGTCTGCTTGATATTTATCTTACAACTATGCAATGAAAATTTTTAATACTATAAAGATATAGCATTTAAGAAACAAAACAAAACAATAATGAAGATACAGACAAAAGCAACAACAACAATGCTGTAAAGACTTTAATCATCATTCTCTAATCTTGTATTGCAATTATGTGTTTCACAATGTTAAACACATCTTACCTGTGCTACCACAGAAAGTTGCAAGGTAGATAAGGGCTTGTAAAGAGAAGACTGTTAGCCCTTAATTCCCAGCATTTCTGTCATTTCTGCAGGGTCATGGTGGATCTTTTCAACTACAATCTGAAAAAACTCAGTATCTTCATCCAAAGACATTAGGTGAAAAGTAAGGTTCAAACACTTTCTTTATACTTTTTTTTTTCCCCTGTGGGTTATTTATTTATTTAAAATACTTAAGACATTATCATCATTTAAGAGTACTCTTAGCTATTCTTTGCAGGGTAGAGACTAAAAATATGAATTTTGTCTACTGTTAATGTGTACTGTTGAAAGGCTCCAAATTACAGTTCTTCTATTATGTATAAGAATCTCTCCATACACAAAGCTGCAGAACTATTGGTATAGGAAGTTTTAAATGGCTTTCAGCAATGTAAGATAAATATCACTGGCTAAACTCTGCTTCAGCAAATACAACCACTTTCATTTCCTGACATATCTGACAAAGCCTGTATTTGTCTATGATGCAGAGAAATACGACATAAAGAAAGATTGAGAGATTTTGCATGTGATGAGGGAGTGGATGGGAAAAAAAAAAGGAAATACTACAAACACATTTTAAAAGAATGCAAGATTTGATGTTACTCAGACACTATTAATGTTCATAAAAATATGTATAAAATGTTTGCATTAAGAAATTTTTTTACTACATATCAAGTTCTGCTTTGTGATAATTTTGGCATTTAGGGCAAGGGAAAAAGGTGCCATTGTGTGTATCTCTTATAATAAGCTCTAAGAAATCTCTTCAAGTCTTTTAATATAGGCTAATGCACCTGTGAATAATAAAGAGTTGTTGGTTCCTACACCCTCAACTCACGAGACCTTGGTGGAAGAAGAGCAAGGCCAGCTCCACACCTCTGTAGGGTATAGTGAGAATGAGAAATTCTGTACACAATACATCTAAGAGAAAGCAAAAATCATCTAGAAAAAGAATTTTTCTTTTACAAATAATAAAATCTGCATCTCATAGTTCTAAAAGGTCAGGTCACCTAACCCAATATAGGTCCCCTATCAAGGAGATAATATTCCTGCTGTAAACACTAAAATTTATCTCCAACATGACTTTCTTATAGAAATACTCTATCATTCATCAAAAAGCAAAAAAAAAAAAAAAACCAACCCAAAAATATGCTGCTGTATATTCCATTTCCTAAATTTCAGCTTGGAATAGTTCTTGGAATAGCTTTAAGTGAATGCTTGTCTTCTCTCTTGAGCAAATTGTTTAAGCAGATGTTGGTCTTCAAATCCATCTTGCAAGAAGAGAAGGAATCCTTGTAGACTAAAATAGATACATTAATGAAGAGAGACCTTGAAGTAGCACAAAGTAGCACTCATGCACATTTTTTTCAAACAAGTAATTACCTTGGATGTTACAAAACCCCTGTAACTCCTAAAGCTGTGTCTATCTTCAATTATAATTAGACCTCTAGCAAATAAAGCAAACTCACAAATAGATCTAGGCTTGGTTTACTGTCTCTGTCAGTTCCAATCTCTGGTAATTGGTTACTTAGTTGTTACCTATTAAAAAGCAGTTATTCTGAGCAAGGTGTCTTACTCAGGAAAGGAATGGGGGGAGGGAGGGGGAAAGAACCAAAAGTATCACTTCTAATGCTTTATTACAGAGGTACTCTTAAGAAAGATGAACCTTACACATTAATCTAGAAGCAACCACCATCATACCTTTCAAAGTCTTGCTGCTTAGGCTCTACCCACGATTCAGTAAAATATAGATAGATATCAAAGAAGAGATACAGAAATTTTGATCACAAGTGAATTCTAAGCACAAATGATTAAGGAAAAGTTGAAAATATTTTTCCCCTCATATGAATCTTCCTAGGAAAAATGCATTGACTCCTAAATCTATGAAGAAAGATCTTAAGATAAGTACATTATAATTTTCTGGTGAAGTGGTGAAGACTTACTTTTGATTATCTAGCATACCAGATACTATGAAATTTTAATTTTCTAACTAGACATCTGCGTTTCTCCTTATGCCATAGAAGTTTGTTTACCACAGGCCATTTTCTCAGGCGTATAATTATTTTGACTTTAAATATAGTAGTCATTTATTATGAGGCATAGAAGCTGTTTAGAGCTGTGACAGATGTGGCATCATATTACATTTTTCTAAATCACTTAAGTCTGATGTTATATAACAGGGTACTTCAAATACAAATTATCTAAAAATGGGGTATCTGCCTCTAAATCTGAAAAATTCTGCATGAAAGTACGGTGTGGGTAAGGTGTAACAATCTAATGGACACTAATACATCTCAGAAATTTCAGTCATGAAAAAAACGAAAACAAACCACAAAGAGAGCCATAAGGGTTGTTTTACTTTGGTCCAACCACGAGTTCTATAAAATATTACAAAACCTTCCCTGCTCATATAGTTGATAAGTACAATGTTTAGCATGCCTTAGTGTTGTGAAATAAACCCTGTGAATCTCTGTTACAAGCTGAGAAAAAACACATAAATACTGTACAAATTTTACTCTGCTGATCTGGATCAGCAAGTAATTCTTCAACAACTTAAATGTTACACAGTCTCCCTCTGGTTGTGTTAAAGAACATAGAGCATGGCTCTCATGTTTTTTGTTTCTTTGTTTCAAGTTTCTTCATAGAATAATAGTTTTCTTCAGAGTAGAAAATGGCTATTTAAAGTTTCTTTTTTTCTTGTAGCAGTTACTGGGACATCAGGTATAATTGTAATAAATTTTGGAGCAAATAAAATTACTTTGTTTTGTTTCACAGAGGACTTTTATTCAAAAAGATAGTAACTAAATAGAGTACACAGCATTTGCTGAGAAGTATTCATGACTACAGGAAGCTAATCCCTGTTTAAAAAAAAAGATTTCCAAATTGTATGAATATTCCAAGTTACAAATCTGTTTATATAATGTCAATAAAGCAACAACTATAAATTGAGCACACAAGATAAGAAACTACAATCCTGAGTCATGACAAAAGTGTAACAAGCAGACAAATATTTGGACAAATGCTCAGACTTGTCTGGCTTCTCCTTGGGAGAGTGTAGGTGAGTAAAAGTGCTTTTTAAACAAATCCACAAGTTAAAAGTGTGATGGCTTCATCAGAATGCAGAAAAACCACTTCTATGCTCACTCCTTTGCTTTCAGTGGGTGTAAAACTCCAGCTCCAAACCCTCAGGTTTTCCAGGAGTTTTACTTTTATTTAAAACTCCAACTGATTTCGCCCACACAAAATCTTGCAAAGCCATTGGTTCTTTGATACCTTGCATCACATACAGATAATACACTACAAGTGCTTCCCAAGAGAACTTCTTTTAATTTGGTGAGAAAATATATATTTTAGCAAAAGGTATACTGGAGTAACATACAGCCAAGGAGAGGATTCCACAAAACAATTACACTAAATAACAGCCTACTCCACACCCAGCAAACACCAACCCACAACTTAGTGACATATCACTCAATCAGTTTTAAGTTATCTACAAGAGGAATAAAAGAGTAAAGGAGGGAAAAGAGAGAAAGAAAAGAAAGAGAAGAAGAGGAGAGGAGAGGAGAGGAGAGGAGAGGAGAGGAGAGGAAAAAG